>VCAZ01000077.1:1235000-1417500 GCA_005784505.1 Bagarius yarrelli
TCTAAAACCCCCAGCTGTCCACATCTCAGGTTCTCTTCCATACACGGACCTTGAACATCAGATCCTTAAGCACCTGCTCACAGATCAAAGATGTGCTGAGTGCATTTCCAATTGGTAATAAGGCAGAACATTATGAAGGTAATGGCTGGAGTTATTGTACCTTCAATAAGGTTTAGTCTTCTCAACGAGAGCGCTTGTATACACATGTCCAGAATCGATATTACAATTATTGACATAATTTAGCTTTGAAATACACACCTGACAACCTTCATGGATTTTACAGAGACTCTCTGCACTTTAACAGGCAGACGCTGTGGTGTAAGTTAGCACTCGAAACATGTCTAACAGGACAGGTTTATTTTGTCTTTCAGCAAAAAGTGGAAATGAAACATTTTCCGGACTTAAATACTCAATGCACATGACTCAAATGTGCAGTTACATTTCTGACTTTTGGCAGTTGTCCTTATCCAGAACCACTTTCGTTTATCTCATTTTCTATGTAACTAATTAGTTGAGGGTTGCTTATTATTTAACCAACGATCTTCTGATCAGGGCAGCATGGACAGCAAGAAGGTCCTAGGTTTCAACCTGGTCTTTCTGTGTGGAGTTTGCATGTTTTCCCTGTGCTTTTGTCGGTTTACTCCGGGTTCTCCGGTTTTCTCCCACTGTCCAAAAACATAGATGTTAGATTGATTCTAAATTGCTGTGAGTGTGAGTGTGAGTGTGTGTGTTTGTGGCCCTGTGATGAACCGGCGTCCGGGCCAGGATGTCCCCCTCCTGCCTTTCACCCTTTTAGAGATGGCTGGGATAGACTGTAACCCCAAATTAGGGAATAAGCGGGTATAAAAGATGAGGATAAGGAAGATCTTCTAATCAGCAGTCCAACACCTTAATCATTGAGCTACCACTTGAGCTACTACAGTTACGTTATAATAAACTTCATTAATTCAAAATTTTGAACAGTCAGCCACTTGAGCAAGACCCTTAACCCTTCCTGCTCCAGGGGCGCTGTATCATAGCTGACCCTGCGCTCTGACCCCCAACTTACTAAGATGGGATATGCGAAAAAAGCAATTTACTCTGCTGTAAAAAGTATATAAGACAAATAAAGACATTTATATTAGATTTCAGTTGAATAAATTGTGAATATTACACTTTTGTTGAACTTTTAATGCTGTGTTCACACCAAACACAAATTTAATTATTCACGCAAGTTAAATAAAATAGCCAACGCAAAGCCACAAATAAAGGCAAATTTGTGGCGGCCTTAGCGAATGGCGTGCAATGCATGACGTGTTTGCCGCAATTTCACAGTATTTTTTTTCTCAATCACATCTTCTGCACAAGTTGAAAAATATTTTCCCAAGCGGAAATTTTCGAGTCAAGTGTCATTATACAATAGAGGAAAGCTTTTATAGTTATAGTACTAAGACAATTTGGGTTTTACAAATAAAAACATTCTTTTTACGTTTGGTGTGAACGCAGCATGAGAAATGTTGGCCTCATTTCCCGTGGTATTCCGAGGTCGAATCATCCAAGACAAAATAGACGGTTATCCTACATTCTTTTCCCCAGTGACTCTTGCACCTTGGGGGCTCCAATTTTCAGCCCTCTTGATCCAGCTTGTGACTTCACTTTAGCTTGTCTGGGTGTTGAAGAATCCACCTAGTATCTTCTAAAACCATTTAAAAAGATGCTTGTCTAGAAGCAAGGGATGAACTCTGAAAAGAGCAGCCCCGTAATTGGACAGAGGAACATGTGGCGTACCAATCTCCATGTCCTGTGATGTGTCTCTTCCCTGTTTCGGTTACTTCCTGATTAAAAGGGAAGGAAGCTTTGTCGCTGTCTGGATGCACAGGCAGTGCTGTCACTCTCCACCTTCAGGTTTGCACAGACGTGGGTTTTCTCTTCTTTCCTGAAGAAACAGAGCTGAAACAAAGAATCTTTTGTTTATTATCTTTTTCACACCATGAATGACCAGATTTTTGCTTGTCATCTCTTTTTCGCTAAGCACAAGGCATGTCACAGCATGTGAAATGCTCGAGATGTCGTTTATTATCTCATTTTTATTAATGAATCTGACCTTCGAGGTTAATTCTATGCGGTGATAAAGAGGCGGACGTGCTGCACTCAAACTGTCTTTTTATTTATTTTTATTTTTTTCTCGCCGACGCAAAGCAGTGACGGGTTGATCCGTTACCACGCCTGCTGCTGACACACAGACAGATAATTACAAACTTTACAGGAAATACATGCCGTAAAACATTATTAGCGGTGTCCCTGTTTGCTGTGCTCCAGCCAGCCAAGGTGGAGGGTATGTTTTCTTTTTTCTTTTCCAGTCTGAGCACCACCTTTTTCTTAATGGATGTTTAGTCCTAAACCATTCCTTTCCATGCTGCTCCGACATGAGTAAGGCTGCATGCATCATTACGCCGTAAGGAAGCATCCGCCTGAAAGTAATTAAATGGAGCCGCACGATAATGGCGAGCTCACAGTGAGCTGATATATGAATCTGTGGATGAGCTGATCATTTTTTTAGAATAATCTTCTCATTCTATTGTCTCTCATTATGAGATTTCTTTTATTAATCGAATAACGAGGTAATCTTACGCTGCCTCTAGGCTACCTTGTGGTTTGTACCTACTTTGTTACCTTTGTGGAACGCAGTCGGAGGAAGATGATGATCTCATCTAACAGAAGTTTTCAAGTTAATCATCACCCGTATGATTAATGTAGGTGGCCTGGTTTCCCCACTCTCTTATCTTCCAGAGGGATTCTGTCTCTGCTCTGCCTCTCTGGGTGAATTGTCATATTTTACACCGAACCTTGTATGTCATTTGTATTTTTCTGGCTGAAAATTTGAGGCATTCCGTTAAAGGAGCAGACGTCTAAGTATTCTCTGAGGTATGTTCGGAAAAGCGCAGTGCAGAGTGATGAAATCCCCAGCCATTCCTGTCTGCATTAACCTATGTGCAGTTAGCTACGTTCTTTCTGCCAACTTTAACAGGCATTACTCATGGAAATTGTGTAAATTTATTTCAAAATAAATACAAAGCTCACGCTCAGGCTGTCTGGGTCGGGCATTGTAAGATTGCCTACAGAAACGCATTCAGGAGATGGTGAGATGACAAGTTAATGCTGCTGCTCGGTGATTAATGCTCTCCTTTTATCTTACCTCTTGCCCCGTGAGCTTTGGAGTTCAACTGTGTTGCCACGCACTGGTGCCTGCATCCTGAACCTATTATCCTAAAGTAATTTCGCAGATCGAAAGAAGTAGTCCGCGGTCCTTGATTCACTTTCTGGCCATCCGGATCAAAGCACAAACAGACTTTAAGGCTGCACATATTGGGTACAATCGATGCACCCATGAGAGAGTTATTGTTTGTTTGTCTTAGTTGCCAGCTAAGAACTGGTCCTCGGGTACCAAAAATGATCCTTGGGCAGGTTTTTCTTTACACTCAGTGAAGAGAAGAATGCTCTGGCAGCTATTGACTGTCACATCTTTACAAGGGGTGAGAGACTCTTGGCATGCCTGACTGTATCATCAAATGAGCTGTGTCCATCATAATCAAACTCGGACAAGAGCATCAATTAGAATCCTGGCTAAGGGCGCAAACCCTGAATTTAGCTAGTTACAATGGCTCAAGATCACATCTAAACAAATATAGTCCTATAGTCCACTTATCTCTTAAATTCAAAGAGAAAATTTTATTTGTCACATACATAATTATACAGAGTACAAAATGTAGAGCTTTCTACGACTGCCTGGCATGATAACATAAAAGTAAAAGTGTGTTAAAATCAACCTTCACAATCTTCCTGGCTCTGGTCTGGCACCGCCTTCCCGCAGTACAGGTTGGTCGGTTTGGAAGGTACGCTCAGCTGACAGCACCACCACCCTCTGGAGGGCTCGCCTGTCCTGTATGGTGCTGTTTCCGAACCAGAAAGTGATTCTACCCATCAGCTCTCAATTATGCTCTGTCCAAGGCTATGTTGATTGGCTAGGTTAAACATCAGCAATTCTTGCTTTGTCCCCTTAAAAAGCTTACTTGATACAGAAGTGGTTATAGTGGTAACCAGCAGTAATTAGGGTGGTAGGACGGTGGGTAACAACGTTGGACTGCTGATAGGAATGTCATGGGCTCAGTTTCCAGCACCACCAAGCGGCCGTTGCTGGACCCTGACTACTCTGTAAAAAAATGTATCAAGAAAGATAAGTCAATCTGGATATGGACGTCTGCCAAATGCCATAAATGTAAATAGATATAGTACAGACTCCCAACCGTCAGTGTGGAGTTTCCACCTACCCGAACCGGTTTCCCACTTAGAAATCTCAATTATTTAGCTGTTTGGTTAAATCAGTGTAAATCACAGGTAAAACAATACCCCTTCCGATACTCCAGGCTAAAAACTAACCCTACCTTGAAACATAAACTTTGCTAATCTTTTCTTTGAAGTCACAGCTATATCTTGCAGAATGTTATTAAAGTCAAAATATTCTCAGCTACTGCCATTTTCCCCCTTGTTATCCTTGTTGGGTGAAGCAGCTGTGAGCTGCCACAGCTGCTTAACATGCTGTATGCTAAGCCGAAACCTTACCTAGTTGCACATACTGTCAGAGCATATCTTTCCTGTTCAGACACTGGCTTCCAGCATGCCCACCTTCATGTCCTGCAAGGCATTATCCAGACACAGACAAAAACAATCTCTCCGTCAAGAGATATCCTCGATAAGCTGCTAATGAATAAGGATAGACTAGTTCAGCTCTACTGATGAGCTTCTGAGTGCGCTTTAAATGACACTCGTAATCCATCAGGTCTTGTTTAAATATAGTGTGTCGTAGCGTGTTTTGATTGTGCAGAGTAATTCTTTAAAGAAAGCTTAGTCCTGGGCCCATTAGGTGGAAGATGAAAGTCTTACCTATTTTCGCTAAGAGGTTTCTTTCAATCCCCCGCTGCTAAAACGCATCTTGTATCATATCTACTTTATTAATCGTCCCGCTTTGCTGGTTTTTACTCAGATGTGAAGTGCTTATCGAGTGGCTGGATTTGCCTCATATGCAGCATGTTAACAGTGTCTCGCTTCCCTTGCTTCATTTCCTCCATCAGGCTTCTTTCATATTTTTTTTTTCCACTAACTGTGTCATGATTGGTTCAGAGATCAGCTTCGAAAATTTGTTTCATAGCCTCCCCGATTCAGACAGCTTCTTTTTTTTTTAGGTCTTTCTGCAGCGGCGATAACGGAATGAAGAGATAGACATCTACAAAAAAATTCTCTGAGGAAAAATGATTCCTCTGTTGAAGGGAAAAGACAAATACTGAGCCAATTTGTATGAAATCATTACAGCAAGGCTAACTTTTTCCCTGGAGAAAACGTGTGAGCGAGAGAGGAGAAAAAGAGAGAGAGGAGATATTCACTTCTTTGAAGTACATCTAAATTTTAAACAAAATGGTTTTAAATACTTAACTTCATTTTTAGTTAACACAAATGTTTTTACTAAGGACAACAAAATACAACCATCTATCTACTTATCTATCTAGCCAAACAGTCCATCTATCGATCCATCCATCCATCCATCCATCTATTGACCCATCTATCCAGCCTGTCCATATGTCTGTTTGTATGTCTGTCTGTCTGTCTGTCTACCCATCTATCCAGCCAAACAGTCCATCCATCCATCTACCTATGACTATTTGTCTGTGTGTCTGTCTATTTATTTATTTACCTATCTATCCAGACTATGCATAGTCTGTTTGTCCAACCGTCTATCTATCTATCTATCTATCTATCTATCTATCTATCTATCTATCTATCTATCTATCTATCTATCTAGATAAAAGAATATACACACTCTTGGTAGCAAAGAGGGAACGTGGTAGTGCAGTGGTTAGGGTATTGAACTGCTAATTGGAGGATCGGGGTTCGATTCCCAGGACCACCAAGCTCCCACTGCTGGGCCCCCTGAGTCAGGCCCTTAACTTCTAATTGCTCAGTTGTATAAAAATGATAAATGTAAGTTACTCTGGATAATGGCGTCTGCCAAATGCTGTAAATATAAAAGGAAAAAATGCTTTTAGGCGGATCTAAAATGTTGTTACTAGATATGTATGCATTTATTTAGTAACAGATTTAGCCTTCTATCATCTGAGCTCAGGGGAAGTTTTTTGCCATTTTGTATATTTATTACACCGTATTACTGACTGAAGAGTATATTTTGTGTGAGTGAGCGTGTTTGTGTTTTATATTGTAAAACCAAAATGAGGCATTTACCCTGCCCTCAGTTTCACTCTTGGAAAAGAGACGAATAAGTGTAAAAGAAGCCTTAAAAATAATTAGACCAAGATTTTCTTATTATTTCTTAAAGGGAAAAAAAATACATTTTGGTAAAAATTTTTACTGAAGAAAGAGATTTTTTAACTAAAAAACTATTAACCTTTTGAAAGCTGTTTATTGTTTATTCTTACAGTGATGATGGCTTAAGGACCAATTTAGGTTTTAAAATTAAAATATAGTTTATCATGGCAGAAAGTGTTAGACAAAGGCATCATTATTCATTTGAAGTAGTTTTTTTTTTACATATTCTCATGCTCCATGCTTCATTCATCATTTTAATTAATAAATGAGTAAAAAAATTAGTAAATGGATGAATGGATGGATTGTTGGATGGATGGATGGATGGATGGATGGATGGATGGATGGATGGATGGATGTTGATGGATTTATGGATGGATGGATGGATGGATGGATTGTTGGATAGATGGATGGATTGTTGGATGGATTTATAAATAGATGGATGGATGGATGGATTTAATGAGGATGGGTTCTCTGTTGAGTCTGGTTCCTCTGAAGTTTTCTTCCTATTTCCATCCCAGGGAGTTTTTCCTTGCCACCGTCGCCCCCGGCTTGCTCATCAGGGACTAACTAATTTCTGTCTCATTTTTATCTTATAATTTCTTTGATTGTGTTAAGCTGCTTTGTGACAATCACCATTGTAAAAAGCGCTAAACAAATAAAATTGAATTGAATTGAATTGAATTGAATTGAATTGATGGATGGAATGGAATGGAATGGAATGGAATGGAATGGATGGGTGGGTTGTATGGATGGAGGATGGATGGATGGATGGATTTATAAATAGATGGATGGATTGATGGATAGATAGGTGAGTGAGTAAGTGAGTGAGTGAGTGAAAAGAAAGTGCATGTCATGCCAACATGAGGACCAGACACCACTTGCCTCAGTCCTTGCTCAGAGCTAAGCCTGTAGAGCTATAGTCAGACCCAATTACAATCCTGCACTAATTACACTGGAGAAGATTTAAAGATGAATAATGGTCAGTGCTACCAATCCAAAAGGAGGATGAGCTTCCACAGATGTAGACTTTCCTTTTCTGTACCATGCATCTGATGGTTCGTTTCTGCGTCCCTCTGGTGGGCGGTGAATGTAATTAGGGGTAAAAATGATTGACAGTATGGTTGATATTATCAGAGAAGGGTGGGGATCCTGGAGCACAGCAGCCTTTTACTTTTTCATGCACCACCAGATGGGAGCAGCTTATTCTTTCCTGGCTTTAATCATTCGGGCCGCTGGAGTAATCAGAGCTTCCGGACTGCTGAGGCAGCTTTAAGCAGTGCTAGTAGAAAAAGAGAGTGCATAATACTACAGTGAGATAAAGGAAAGACGGGCATGGATGAGTGAGATGGGTATACATATAATGAGGAGAGTGAACGGGTGAGGGAAAAAATAAAAGAGAGAAAGAGACAGGGAAAGTGAGAGTATGAGGGTGGCACAAATATCATGAGGTGGTTAAATAGATGCAACACAAGTGAGAGTTCATGCCTTTCATCCTTCATTTATTGCATTGATGAGTAAATATTGTAGCATGCGCACCTTTTTTTTATACACAAATACACCTGTCTTGCCTAAAACTCCTGTAAAAAAAACCCACCATTGTGTGTAACTGAATCACTAAAAAATACATTGAAAGGAATTTCGATTCAAAATCTTTGTGATAAAATTTGCCATTTATCAAAGGGAGGAGCTCACATTAGGCATCCGTCTATGATAACTATGCCCTAATCCCGGGAAATAAAGGGCGTGGCTTATGTACAGTTGTGCCGTCTGTGCCTCAAGACTATGACCTTTTGTCCAGTTTGCCGCAATCCTATGAAGATGAAATGATCTTTGTCTTCTTATCCTGGAGATAAGGTGTGGCTTCTGTGCCTCAATGCTAGTGATAAAGATGTGGCTTCTTGATTCCATGATTTGTAAGTCAATACCATTAAGAAGAAATGGTACCTGTGTCTCAATTGGAGAATAACCTCTTCCTTAATTCCAGTAAAGAAAGCCAAACCTCTTTACCTTAAGCAATCTGGTAAAGAAAGTATCTTTTGTTCATCACTTCCTGAAAAGATGTCATGGTGTCTGTGGCCTAATTCCAGTGAAAATGTCATGATATCAGTTCTATGACGGCATAACCTCTGTGCCTTTATTCTATAAAGATAAAAATGGCGGAACTGGTAGCTCAGTGGTTTGTAAATGTCTTTTATTTGTCACATACACATACACAGCACAGTAAAATGTGTTTCTTTGCATATCCCATCTTAGAAAGTTGAGTGCATTGTCCGCTATGATACAGCGCCCCTGGAGCAGGAAGGGTTAAGGGTCTTGCTCAAGGACCCAATAGTGGCTGACTGGCGGTGATGGGGCTAAAACCCAGGTCTTACTGGTCTTCTGAACAAAAACCCAACGCTCTAACCATTTAGGACACCAATTAAATTCCTGGACTGCTGACCAGAGGACTGTTGGTTCAATTTCTTGCCCCACCAAGCTGCAACTTCTAGGCCTAGGATATAAATCTAAGTCGCTTTTGGATAAGTGCATCTGCTAAATGTAAGAAATATAAAGTGGTGATTTCCTGAGAAGGCGCAGCATCTGTGTTTTAGTCCTAGTATTAGAAGTAAGGAGAGCAAAGGATGTACATGTGGTATTTGCCAATCAGAGACGCCCCAATGCTTTCAGTCCTAGTTGCCAAACAACCTGTAGTGAATTAGTCTAGGCATATTGTAAATATTGATTTGGGTTGATGAATCTTTAAAGCCCCCTGCTGCCACACTGAGACCAAACACCAGCCGGTTATGGTTACAAGACGAGACGCTTTAATTTTCCCCGGTGTGTCATGATAAACCGGATATTAATCCAAATATCTGCTTCACAACAATAAGCCTATATTGTGTATAAAATGCTTGCAAGAAGTGAGTGTGTGTGCGTCTCATAATATTGATTTGCTCACCACTAGCCTTGGCTTACAAAGGTATTAGATAAGACACAGTGCTTATTCCAGCAGCAGGTGTCACCTTAACCTGCTATTTATCCATATAATATCGCTCAACTCATGTCATCCTCTTCATCTCCCACAGCTGCCATCTTCAAATCTGTTTGTGTATCGTTGTATATCTCAAGCTGCCCGCCACTGAGAAGAGAAGTCTCCTGACATGTTCTGAAATGGCCGTTGCTGTGCCAAGGTCTGGAGGAGGTCATGAAAGCAATTATCACCCAAGATCTGATCCAACCAATTTTTAACACCACTTTCCCCAAATCGACGCTTCCACCTCATCTACCTTACAGTTACCTTTTTTTTGTAAATAAGGAGAAATGACAATTTGGGAGGCCATTAAATCATGAGAACAGAGTGTCAAAATAAGACGGTGTATTAAACAGAGAGAGCGGCCATTTTCTTCTCGAGTTTGAAGATTATAAGTGACTCAAAAATGGTGGTGATGGCCAGGAATCATGCATTTGTACTATTTTTTTGTATGTATTTGTTTTTATGGAATTTTCCCTGAACTAATTCTGAAGTCTCTATTGGAACCATTAAGCACGAGGTGGGAATATGATACTATGCACTATACCTATTCACATTAAGGGTCAAGTTACCTCAGCCAGTTCATGTATTGGCTAGGGTGGTAGCTCAGCCTTAGTGGTAGCTAAGGTGTCGGACTGCTAAACGGAAAATGGTGGGTTTGATTTCCGGCATTACCAATTTACCACTTCTGGGCCCCTGAGCATGGCCCTGAACTCCCAATTGTTCAGTGGTATAACTTAAATGAATGTAATTACTCTAAAAGAGAGGAACTGCTAAAATGCCTTTAAATGTAGTGGCATGTTGTTAGAAGGTGAAAGGAAACCAGGGACATGAGATTGGGGACAAGTCTACCCATTGTGTCATCTTGACTTCCTTAATATTAGAGCTTTTATTTAGATAGTTCTATAGCATAACTTAAAAGTGGAAAAAACAAATATTCCAATTCCAGCAAATCAGAAGGAAGTAAGAACAAGAAACAACAGTTGTGGCCTTGCTTTAAATCACCTCATCATACCCCTGCATGCAAAGTAGTAAAGATTTGACCTGTATTTTTTGGACATATCAATGCAGTGCCTGAGTGCGTTACAGCAAACAAAAAGCAATTATGTTCTTAGCTAAATGACTCAGCTTTTTCTAGTGGACCTATCATACCAGAGGCAAGCACTAAGGGCCACATAATGAATTATTATCAAGTAAAGGAAAAGTGTCGCCAGACAAGCCATAACAGATTAGCTGCTGCTGAATAAACTCAGACTTGTAAGTGCCTATGCAGCAGACAGCAGTATTACTCAACCTGGGCCATTAAAGAATTTCTGATCTGGGCATTTAGTTGAGTGGGTCTATGTGAAGAAGCAGGGAAACTTTTAAAGACCTATTGAAGAATGTGTGACCTACCAATAAACAGGCTCTGGCCTCTATTACAGTCTCAGTAATGGAGATGTGGTCTTTATTATAGTTCTAGGGTAGGAGGTGTGGCGTCTATTACAATGTCAGTACATGGTGGGGGGTGTCTTTAATATACTCCCAGGGTAGACGTCTATACTCCAAGGGTAGAAGACTCTATTACGGTCTCAGTAACGATGAGGTGTTTTTTATTTAGTCCCTGTGTAGGAGGTGTGGCTTCTATCACAGTGTTCATACCAGGGGTAAGTTCTTTAATAGAGTATCGGTTTAAGAGGCATGGCCTTTATTACAATATCAGTATGGAATGGGGTGGTGTCTTTAATATAGTCCCATTGTAGGAGGTGTGGCCTCTATTGCAGTCTCAGTAATGAGCAGGTGTTTTTTATTTTAGTCCCAGTGTAGGAGGTGTGGCCTCTAGCACAGTGTCGTTCTGGGGTGTGGTCTTTATTATAGTCCTGCTGTAAGAGGTGTGGCCTCTATTACAGTCTCA
The DNA here is from genome assembly GCA_005784505.1 of Bagarius yarrelli. Taxonomy (NCBI): domain Eukaryota; kingdom Metazoa; phylum Chordata; class Actinopteri; order Siluriformes; family Sisoridae; genus Bagarius; species Bagarius yarrelli. Next base: position 1,246,259 of record VCAZ01000077.1, read on the forward strand.
GTGATAAGGAAGTGTTTTTTATTTTAGTCCCAGTGTAGGAGATGGTGGGACCTTACTTTATAGTGACAATTAAGGATGTGTGGCCTTTAATGCAGTTTCAGTAAAGTGGTGTGGGCTCTGATATTGTTCTAGTTAGGTTGGTGTGTCCTCTGATACAGATTTAGTTAATCCAAGGTAAATAGGTGTGGCCTCTGATATAGTTCCTGTTAATCCCAGTTAAGGAGGTGTGGCCTCTGGTAAAGTCATAGTTAATCCCAGTTGAGGAGATGTGGCCTGTGATACAGTCCTAGTTGATCCCAGTTGTGGAGGTGTGGCCTCTGATACAGTCCCAGTTAATCCCAGTTCACGAGGTGTGGCCTCTGATACAGTTTTATTTAATCCCTGTTAAGGAGGTGTGATTTCTATCACAGTGCCAGTGAAGGAGGGGTGACTTCCCTATTAGTTCCATTCATGGACTCTGTTGTCTATTATTCTGAGTGAAGATTTGGCCTCTCAGCATGTGAGTCCCCATAAAGAGGGTATTGTCTCTGTACCTGTTAGTATCTGCGAAGGAGGTGTGTCTTGTGTACTTGTCAATCATCAGTAAAGGGAGAATGCCGGTCATTCCTAGTGAAAAAGTTGCTTTTCCCAACACTCAAATAGTTTAGAATATTGAGTTACTTTCTTTGTATTTTTTTGTTAATTGGGGAAGAAATCATGAAATAAGACGTGCAAAATATAAACATTAATCGTCAAGTTTTATAGTTCCTAGTTTATAATTCCTGGGAAACTGTGGGTTTGGAGAGTCTCAACGACATTTGGTTTGTTTTTGGCATAAAAATACGAAGAAAGAATTATCACTTTAGCTAAGATAGCTAAAGATGAAACACTTTATACTTTAGTGCTAATTGGATGCTGCTATTTCTGTTTAGTTTTAATCTGCTATCAATTCCTTTATAACAGCAATGTAATAAGAAGGCTTAGGTTCATTTAAAGTGGATATGTATTTCCCATGAATCCCTTTTTTGTTAGCAGGTCATCTAGAAGCTAATCGATATCAGGGATCTTTAGTGTTCTCTTCTTTTCAGTCTCTGTGTAGAGTTCAGGATGATTTTTTAGATTTATTTCAGTCCAACTCCTCAACTGAACAAGCGTGTAAGCCCAACGCCTGAACAGATTGGTGTGCAGTCGAAGGAGAGCCAAACAAAAGCCTCCTCTTTGTATGTGAGCGTCATAACCGTCGTGTCACAGAGAAGACCATTTTTTCCCCCACGGCTAAGTGTCTGCTCAAATGTGAAAGTGGAAAATTGGGCTTGATGTGCTGTTTGGAAATCAAAGTAGCGGCGATGAAAGCGCAGGTCTTTACACGCTTTTGTGCACTGTGGGAATTCTTTCGTTTGTCAGCCAAAGTGCTCATGCAGCGGGGCATCGATTTACAGATTGCGTCCCTTTAAAAACACAAGCAGGGCTTCGGACCGTGCTAAATAATGTTGTTGGTATTAAAACATTGTATTGATAGTTTGTATGTTCGGTATTTCTGCGCCATCTTGATGTTTTAGTTTAATACACGTCATGGAGGAATTAAACTAACCTAAATTAAACCATGGTGGTGGCTCATGGTTACAGTGTTGGATTACCAACCTGAAGTTTGTGGGTTTGATTCCCAGCTCCGCCAAGCCACCACTGTTGGGCCCCTGAATGAGGCCCTTAACCCCCAATTGCTCAGTTGTATAACAAGGAATATTGTAAGTTGCTCTGGATAAGGGCGTCTGCCAAATGCTGCAAATGTAAATGTAATTTTCTCCAGAAAACATTTCAGGTTCCTAATCACCGGACCTTTTATTAGTAAAGTTAAGGCTTTGTTGTTTTTATTATAAACTACACCCACTTTCCTTTCACCAGAAACAGTTTTCCTAATCTTTCTTATTCAAATCACACAGGCAAGGAATGCTAATAAGTCATTATAAGCGTCGTATTAAAAAAGTCACTAGTTATTAAATAAAAGTTGAAAATACTTTTAAAGAAAATCAGCCTGTTTACAAAAATTCTCAGGGTTAAAAATCTTTTTTTTTTCTCCTCTCACTGCTGATAACCATCGACATTTTCCCTCTCAATAGACTCATCTTGTTTTTTTATTTATTTGTTAAGGAAATATGTGTGAAATTTCCGATATTTTTATATTTTAACAAGTTCTGCCATTTTACACTGCAGTAACATTTGCCAGCCTTCAACATATAGATTTTTATAAAGCAGCAAAACAGTCAGGATTTTTGTTCGTTCACCTTTGCCCTAAATTATATGAGACCAATCAATTCTATTCTGTTGGTTTAGCGCTTTTAATATAATATTAAGATAATATTATTGTCTACTTATTTTTTTTTTTCTAGTTGACCTGCTGATCTCTTGTAGCTCAGCGGTTAAGGCGTTGGACTGCTAATTGGAGGATCGGGTTTCGATTCCCAGTATCACTAAGTTGCCACTGTTGGACCCCTAAACAAGGCCCTTAACCACTAATTGCTCAAGGTATAAATGAGATAAATGTTGCTCTGGAAAAAATTGTTTGCCAAATGCTGTAAATGTAAATAAATATGAACTATACATATGACCTAAGTAGCCGAATAGGGAAGAGTTATATGATGGACTGTATACAACCCAAAGTTCGGAAAAGTTGGGAATTTTTTTTTTATTCTAATAAAATGATGACTTTTAAATCATTCAATTCAATTCAATTCAATTCAATTCAATCAATTCAAATGAGCCAATATTTGATTTAAAACATCTATAACAAAACGAAATGTTTAACAGGTTTTATAGCAACATGTGCTTCCCTAGAGACAACATCTATTTCAGGGAAGACAATGCAAAACCACATACTGCAGCTATTATAACAGCATGACTTCGTAGTTAAAGAGTCCGGGTGCTAAATTAACCTGCCTGCAGTCCAGATCTTGAGAATATTTGGCACATCATTACACCAAAAATACGTCAAAGATGACCACAAACTCTTTAGCAGCTGGAAACCTGGGACCAAATTCTAACACCAAAACTCCAAAACATCACCTCGATGCCCAGACATCTTTAAACTGTTTTTAAAAAAAAGAAGAGGAGGAGATGCTACATCATGGTAAACATGCCCCGCCCAAAACTATTTTAAGACCCGTAGCAGGCATCAAATTTAAAATGAGCTCAATTTAAACAGGTTATTTCATCTATTTTCGTTTGTGAATAAAATATCGCCGTATGTTATTGAAAAGTTGGTTAGTTTTTATTTTATTTAAAATGTAAAAAACTTTTTTATAATCGGGTTGTGAAATTTGGCCTGCCTCCTGATATCACATTCACATTTGCAGCATTTGGCAGACACTATACCATAGAGCAATTGAGGGTTAAGGGCCTTGCTCAGGAGCCCAACAGTGGTAGATTGATGGTGCTGGAAATCGAACACCGATATTCAAATTAGTGGGCCAATACCTTAACCACTGCACTACCACTTCCTCTTTTTCATTTATAAGCCAGGAAGTACTGAAACATGTGTGTGTTTCTTGTGATGAAAGAAAAATGTGGATGGCAAGCAATTTCCATTACAATCCTGCCCTTAAGACAAAAATTAGGAGAAAGTATTATCAGGCAACAAACATCGCTTGGCAACTACATTTGATGTGAAGGAAAAATAGTGTCAAAATAGTGTGTTCTTTTGAATATCATTAAAGTTATACATTTCTGTTATTAAAAAAAAAAAAAAAAGCAATCAAAGCCAATTAGTTTGAACCTGTGCGAAAAGTTTCGGAAGAACTTTTTTTCTTCGATATTTCATCAGCGAGCAAAACATCAGATATGAAAACCTGACGCAAAAGTTTTATTTGCATAATCATTTTTTATTCAAAACTAAGACCAGTCCTTGTATAAAATTAAACTCAATCGGAACATGATAGGATTTTCATATAATTGCATCACTACTACAATAATACATCACTACTGTGTTGTTACTCACTGAAACAAATTACTACAGGAGTTCGAGTCCCGATAAAGCAGTCAAAGCCGCCTGTTACTGTAATTAAAAAGTAAAAAAAAAAGTCTTTTCTTCGAAAGCAAACAAAAGAATGAGTTTTCGCTCTGAGCTGTTAGTGGCCTTGCTTGCTTTAATGCACTTGGTCTAATTCAGATGAAGAGCTGGTTCTGGGAGCTTTATCACAGAAAATTGGTTTCCGCTAGCAGGGTCGAGGCGAGCACAGGTTTATGTCAATTAGAATAGAAAAGAGCACTTTTCAACCACTACGCTTGAGTCATTTAGTACTAAAAGTGTCATGGAAGGTGTCACTGAACTGAAACGCTTAAACAGTCTGAGGAACGCCTGAAGTGATCCGTGGTTAGATTGCGTTTCGGTATTTGGTCAACTTTGTTTTAGTCAGTAATCATTCTATTTTACTTGAAAGATGGTAGATTTGCCCAAATGACTTACTCAACCACGAGTGATATTTAATAGGAAAAAAAAAATCTACAACCTGCTACCACCATCATGCTTCAATTTAAGGATATTTTGGGGATTTAGAAAAATGTTAATTTGGTGCCAAGTTGTGATGTTGTGTTTAGTTGTGATGTTAGGAATTTTATTTGTGCAAACCTTCAACAGGATTTTAGATGACTCACTACATCCATAAAGTCCAGCATTGGTGACTGTGCCAGAGAACTGTAATTATCCGTTTGCTCCTATAGGAGATAATCAGTTTTAGCTACATGGTAATTGAGTAGCATATATATATATATAAACTATATAGAAACTGTGTATCATTGATACCTTGAACATTTCCCTACCAAAACCACCAAAGGGCATTGCTGCACGATTGAGTTGAACTTTACTTTGATTGTGTTTCGTTTCCCTTTATTCAGTTTGTTTAACCATTCTGTGTTAGGCAATTAGGCTAAAGTAATTCATCACAAAATAATTAGCTGTTTAATTAGTATTCCTGATTTAACTCCAGTTTCTGGTATATTAACAAATCCAGTGTTTGTTTGCTTTGCAACTGTTTTTGTTCTTTGATATCGTAGTTTGTCTGTGTTGTAAATAAATGAATCTACACTTGCATCCGCCTTAGTTGTCATGACGTGACAGCCTAATTGATACGTTTTGCCATCGAAAGCTTTGTCAGAATCTTGTTTTGAAAGCATCTTAATCTTGATAAGACTGATAGTTTAGGCATGTCCTCTGACAATACTTAGGGATATTCCAAGATTTATTCCTATTAGTGAGCTTTGTAAGTCTTTATAAATTAATATGTTGATACTGGTTTGTAGATTCTACACCAATGATAACACACTGAAAAATTGACAACTGCCAGTTTATTCTGCCACTTAGATGCCAGAACAAAGAGCCTTAAGAGAAGGTGGAACCAGGGGATGGTATCCTGAAAAATGGTAAGCCTGATGGATGGTACCCTGAGAGATGATGGGACTAGTGGATGGTACCCTGAGAGATGGTGGGACTTCAGTAGTACCCTCACAAAAGTTGTGACTATATATATATATATATATGTATATTGTAACCTAAAAGATAGACTGGTTGATGGTACTCTGACTGGTTGATGGTACTCTGAGAGATAGTCGGCGCAGTGACTGATCCCCAAAGAGAGGGAGGGCCTTGTCAGAAATACCCTCACAAATGGTGTGACTAGTATATTGTAGCCTAAGAGGTAGTGGGACTGGTTGATGGTACTCTGAGAGATAGTCGCAGCAGTGACTAATCCCCAGAGAGATGGTGGGACAAGTCGTGTTTTTCCCTAAACATGTTCTAATTAATAGGGATTTATCCATCCATTTACCCATTTTCTATACCCAATTATTCTTAATCAGGGTCATGGAGATCTTCTGGAGTCTATCCCAGCTGTCATTGGGTGAAAGGCAGTGGTACACCCTGGACAGGGCCACATACAGACAATCAACCACAAACACTCACACTAACTTCTATGGGCAATTTAGAATCACCAAACAACCTAACATACATGTTTGAGACTGTGGGAGAAAACCAGACTACCCAGAGCAAACACGCACAAGCACGGGGAGAACATGCAAACTCCACACAAAAAGACTAGTGTCTGGGAAATGAACCTAGGACCTAATGGGGATCTAAATGAGAGCTAAATAAAAAACTCCTGCTGATCCAAAAGATTTGTGCAAACTAATTTAACAAAGTAAAGACCATATTGTCTGTATTTGTTTGAAATACCAGCAGAAGGCATTTCTATTACTGATATGGGAAATAGCCAGTCCTTAAGTGGTCAGGCACCTCCCATGAGCCCTCTTTATGCTTGGAGTCTCAGAAAAGTCATTTGCTTGTCCTCTTTCTTTAGCTTTCCGAAAAGACAATAAGAGAGAGAATCGATTAAGTGCAGCCATATTCAAACAGGCTGTGGGGATTTTTACAGAAATGTCTGTATTCATCATCATTAGACATCAGTTTGTAGAATGCTGTTATGCTGTTAAGTTAGCTAATCTGTAGCTATGACGTTAGTTTTCTTTTAGCACTTATCTTGTGATGTTCGAAAAAATAAAATCAGTTAATAAGTCATAACATTGTTATGATTTATTTTAAATCTCATTACACTTTTTAAATCTCATCACCTTTATAATTAAGGGTTATGTTGGGGTTTTTTCGCAGATTTCATGAGTGATTAAGTTCAACTTGCAGACGTAAGTGTTGTTGTTGCCCATCGAAAGACGCATTACCGTCTTATTCAACCAAATCCATTTAATTAGCTCGACGAAACGAGCTTAGTGCGCTTGGGCCTGCTGTGAAGCCATTTTTAGACAAGGACGTAGCACTGTTACTTCTAATGTGCTTTTAATTACGTTATTGCAGTTAAATGTGAGCGAGAAAAGAGGGTAGGAGCTACGATTTACAGATAAGACACGAAAGACTTGTAAGGCAGATGCTGTCACGTTATTTTTATTTTTTTAACAGAACAGCCTCTTATACCACTAAAATCACCTTATGGGAATTGTTGGACAATTTGTATACAGATACTGGTACAGATAAATATTCAGCTATAGAAAAAGGAACAGAAGTTAGACTGGGATGTGCTTTTAAGGGGTGGACATGAATCATTGAGTCGTCATATGCTAATGCATTAGCTAATGAAACTTAGACTCTACCTTCTTCTTCTCCTTTCGGCTGTTCCCTTTTGAGGGTCGCCACAGCGAATCATCTGTCTCCACCTCCCCCTATTCTATACATCCTCTTCACTCACCCACACTAACTTCATGTCCTTGTTTATCTCATCCATATACCTCCTCTTTGCTCTTCCTCTTTACCTTCTGCCTGGTAGCTTCATTTCTAACATCCTCCTACCAATATATTCACTATCCCTCCTCTCTACATGTCCATAGAAGTGGTAGCTCAATGGTTATGACATTTATCTGCTATAGATAAAGAGCTGGAAGTGGTAGCTCAGTGGTTATGATGTTTAATTGCTATAGATAAATAGCAGAAAGTGGTAGCTCAGTGGTTACGGTGTAAGACTGCTATAGATATAGAGGGAAAATGGTAGTTTAGTGGTTATAATATTCAACTGATATAGATATAGAGGGGAAGTAGTAGCTCAGTGGTTATGATGTTTAACTTCTACAGATAGAGAGGGGGAAGTGGTAGCTCAGTGGTTAAGGTGTTAGACTGCTATGGTAACTTGGTGGTTAAGATATTTAACTACTATAGATAAAGAGGGAAAGTGGTAGCTCAGCAGTTAAGATATTTAATCACTATAGATAAAGCAGAAAGTGGTAGCTTAATGGTTATAATTTTTAACTACTATAGATAAAGAAGGGGAAGTGGTAGTTAGGTGGTTATGATTTTTACTACTACTGTATAGATATAGATGGGAAGTGGTAGCTCAGTGGTTATGATTTTTACTACTAATGTATAGATATAGATGGGAAGTGGTAGCTCAGTGGTTATGATTTTTACTACTAATGTATAGATATAGATGGGAAGTGGTAGCTCAGTGGTTATGATTTTTACTACTACTGTATAGATATAAAGGGGAAGTGGTAGCTCGGTGCTTAAGGTGCTAGACTGCTATAGATAAAGAGGGAAAGCGGTAGCTTAACGGCTAAGATGTTTAACTACTATAAATAAAGAAGAGAAGTAAACCCCAGTGGTTAAGATGTTTGACTGTTGATCAGAAGATCATTTATTTCCCAGCACCACCAGGCTGCCACAGCTGGGAGCTAAATGAATATGCAGCAAAAGATACAGTTATAAATAACAACACAGCTATAGAGGCGGGGAAATATACAGCTGCAGCTATAAATACAGCTATAGATCAACATGCAGCTGTAGATTAATGCAGATTTAACTAATTCTGCAATATGAATGCCATGAACCTGACCCAGACCTCACACACACGCACACACACGTGCAGTTTTGTCAGTTTCTACCCTACCCTTACAGAGCATCACAGCTTTAACGCTCTGCCTTTTCTTCGAAGGAGTCTGGCATTTGAAAGATAAACATATTAAAGATTTAAGCCGGTAATCTGGACTGGAGACAGTAAAGAATGGACAGGTTTAAGTGTGTGATGCAAGCTTAAGATACTTGCATCGAGATCAATCATTGCTCCTGGACCTAACCTCCATTATTTAGCATCTTCTCTGCATGCATTATTCACACATGAAATCTAATTTTAGTTTTCCATTAGGGAATAGCGTGGCTGGAGGAACAGTTATATGGAACTGCAATCTGTTTGTGTGTGTGTGTGTGTCAGTGTGTTACCTTTATAACTTGCACTGGTACTTGCAATTGGGTTTAGATTCATACAAAACTATAAGAAGATGATCATCTGGCTCTAACTTGTATGTATGTGTGTGTGTGTCATGCTCAAGCTATGGTCCTGTGTGAATAATGTGTTGTGTTGTGTGTGTGTGTCAGTGTGTTGGTGTGTTCCTGTTAGTGCTGTACTGTCAGGCAGAGTGGCACAGAGGAGAAAAAAGTAAAAAAAAATAAGAAAAGAGAGAAAGAGAGAGAAAGAGAGAGAGAGAGAGGAGGCAGCACATTATTTTGTGTAAATGAGGCCGAGACCTTGAGGTATTGCAGGAATCTTAAATCTGCGCTCGCTCCGATTTTCTGCCGGCCTGCATTTATCTAACCGCCGTGCTGAAAATGGAGTCTCAAAGTATGGGCCATATGTGTAGTTAATTGAAGCGCTCAGACGATCAGAGGGTTGCGGAGTTGCAGACACGGTCCCGTTTCCCCCAGATAAAAGTACATATGTAAATTGAGCACAAGCCTCAGATCAGCTGCGTATCTACCTGGGTTTACCATGGGTACATGCTCTGTTTGATATTAGCAAGAAATGTCTCACTGATCCACACTCGTTATTATTCCACTGGTTCCCAACATTTATCCCAGCGACCATGTTTTAAGCGCTCAAAAATGTAGCTTATTGGTTCAGTCAGATTCTTATACTGTGAATTTCATATAATAATTTTATGATTTGGCAGCACGGTGTCTTATTGGTTAGCGCTGTTGTCTTACAACAAGAAGGTCCCCGGGCAGATTCCCGTGCAGGGAGTTTGCATATTCTCCCCATGCTTGCGTAGGTTTACTCCGGGTACTCCGGTTTCCTCCAACAGTCCAAAAACATGTTAGGTTAATTGGTCATTCTGTGAATCGGTGGAGTGGAATTGGCCATAGAAGTGAGTGTGTGTATGTGTGAGACTGGCGACCTGTCCAAGGTATACCCCCTCCTGCCTTTCGCCCTTTTAGAGACGACTGGAATAGCCTCCAGCAGATCCCTGGGACCCTGAATTATGTTGTGCGTATGTTGAGACAGGAGTAAGAGTTAAAGGTAGCAGGGCTGAAGATGTTGGGGTTCTCTTTGGGAGTGACAAGGTTGTACATCAGAGCACATCAGAAAGAAAGACAGACAGAAGTCCCACCCTGTAAACGGGTATAGTACCAACTCCAAAGTGAAACGCAGTTTATATCACCACATAAGTCTCTCCAACTTGGTTTAGTGGCACTCCTCCAATTTGCTTGTTATCGACACAATATTGTATTTAATTTGCGGGCGTCAGGGAGGCACTATGAATATCCGTGAGACTCCTGGAACTTCCAGGAGAAGTGGGATGTTGTCCAGCTCATGTTGGACGTTTTGGGGATTCATCAAGATTGAGATGGTTTGGACATGTGCAGAGGAGGAATAGTGGTAGTATCGGTAGGAGGATGTTGGAAATAGATCTGCAGGCAGAAGGGAAAGAGGAAGGCCAAAGAGGAGGAATATGGATGTGATAAATAAGGACATGAAGTTAGTGAGTGTGAGTGAAAAAGATGCAGAGGATAAGGCTAGCTGCAGGCAGATGATTCGCTGCAACGAGCCGAAAAAGAGACAGCAGTAATGAGAAGAAAAGGTAGCTATTTTACAAGCTTGTGCAGGCTTCCGGTGAGCCTGTTTTTGTGCTTTGTTTAGGTTTAATAAACATAGTGTGCAAAAACAAATCAACATTATCATCATAGATCCATTCTGAATTACATCTTTTGATCAAAACTTTGAAACGTTATCCTGATTTGTAAATGTCTTCATTTGTCACAGACTCTACAGCACAGTTAAAAAACTTTTTTGCATATTCCATCATAGAAAGTTGGGGTCAGATTGCAGGGTCAGCTATGATACAGCGCCCTGGAGCAGAAAGGGTTAAAGGTCTTGCTTAAGGACCCAACAGTGGCAGACTGGCGGCTGTGGGGCTCAAGTTGTATGTAATTTGTTTTGGATAGGAGCATCTGCTCAAAGCTCCAGATGTACATTTACATTTATACCCTAATCCAGCACCCTTACCCAAGAAGTGGCACATCCAGGGTACTTGAAAATGAACCTGCGATCTTTCAATCAGCAGTCCAACACCTTAAACATTAAGTTATTGTATCCCAACATGGCCATGATTTGCTCTGCTGGACTCCTGGACAGTGGTAGCTATGACATTCTCAGGATTCGAGTCTACAATCTTAGGGTGATTCGATGGATGCTTTTCTATTGCCCAAGATTTTAACCGGCACATTAAAGGTGCAGTAGGACATCTTGGAAAATAATAAATTTAGACGGATAGCACTAAAAATAGATTTCACACTGCTGCTGTAGTTGAGCTAATTCGTAAAGAAACTATATAGGCCTACCTGTCCAAAAGAAATACTGTAACCATGCCGTTATCTTTCAGATCCTTTGACTCCTGTAGTCGACTACAGTTTGGAAATGCAACACAGATATTAATTCAGGTTTTTGCTTTGTTTTGATGTACATGAATGCGCTAATGATGTAACCTGTCTGTGTGAACAGGGTGCAGAGTGTTTTTGCCCATATATATGTTGACAGGCAGGTAGGAAAGTCAATTATAATTTTTGGGCTGAACATTTTAATTGGACGGAAATTTCCTGGTCCTACACCATCCACAGAATATAAGAACATTTAGACCGCTTGATGATTGCTATCGGGATGTAAAGAGACTTTAAACCAGCTAAACAAAAATGTCCTATTATCTCTTTAAACTACTGCAAGTGCAGCAATGTGTAAACATGTTGTTCTTGCCTTCACTCTTTCTTTCTCTGTTTTCTTTTTTCTCTCTTCACCATGTTGTCATTAGTATAAACCCAGCAGTCGCTCTGTTTTGATGCAAAGCTCTAGCCGCATCACCACCTACTGTATATACACAGCGAGACAACACGCCCTCCTCCCCTTTACCATCACCCCTGATCGCTTTATCCAGCTCTGCTTTTCCACACCTTCCTCTGATCTTTAAAATATCTTGCTGTCCAAAAAGCATATCTTTTATACCTTGTATGATGTTTACATAAAACAGTTCGTTATTAATCTTTACTTATTTAACCTGAAATAAATCAAGCCGTCAGAGGTGGAACAAAGTAACTTCGAGGTCCACATTCAGGGTGACAATGTTTACTAAGAGTCTTTGCCGATGGTTAATGCAGCCGTTTTATAACACATCACATCCGAGATATAAAAAATGTCCTTGGTTTTGTTTGAGAGCTGTTTTTTTAAGCTAAAGGGGTTTTTATAGAAAATGAACAAATAAAGAAATGTACCGTATAGTATTCAATTACTTGATTCTTACATTTTTGTTATATTTGAATACATTATGTAACTTTTAAACTTGCAATTGGGGGAGGATCCGTCATGCAGGTTAACTCTTAATTGAGATAATCACACAGGTAAAGTGTAGACTAAGGTGTAGTCGTTAAACACTTAAAAGATCGGTAACCAAAATAAAATCGCAAACACAGAAATTCGGAAATAAAATGTAGCTTAGATCGTAACCAGTAAGACATAAACATGAAACAATATGGTCGGTATGTAGGCAGACTAACAATACTTCTTAGAGTGATGACAGTTGTGCTAGCTTATAAAGCTAGTCGCCGGAAGTAAACCGGTGGGGTCACCCCCTAGTGGTCAGGAGCCGGGAGCCGGTTAATTTTTTAAGGGGCAAACCTTCCTATCAGTTTTATATTTGTTTAGGTTTAAACAGCAGTGACAAATAATTGTATGATGTCATATTATAAGTACATTACATAACATTATATTATAAATTATATTAAGCTGCATATAAATGGATTTGGACCAAAATCCTCCTTACACAGATTTATACAAAAAACTTAATTTCTGCATTGTCACTTGTTCTCTGGTTCCACCATTAATTACAAGCTAATATCAACAACACTTGTTTCTAGACATCATGCGCTTACATTTGGATATTATTGCTATACTATGGAAGTGGTCACATGACCAGAAATGAGCTTGGGCAGGTAATGAGCCTCCTTAAAAGTCCTTACAAGCTCAAGGGTCACAGACGCAATGCTAAAATAGCAGTTTAATGCTTTGATGTTAATGAGATTCAGTAGCTCTTTATGGAAAGCAGGTTCTGTTCTAACTAATGATTGTGTGTGTGTGTGTGTGTGTGTGTGTGTTTTCAGCTGGCTGGGTTCATCTACGCCTGTTATGTGGTGAAACTCATTTCAGAAGAAGAAGACAGCTGTAAGTATAACTCTAAAGCCTAGTTATACGTTTTTCCTTTAGGGAGCTGCCGTGTCATAATTTGGTAACTCCCTTTGATAACCTTCGCCCTGAAGCACATGTTTAATCCGTCCGAGTGAAAAGCATTGCATCATCATGATGTGGTGACATCATTGACCAGGAAGTAATTCTACATAAACTGTGCTGCGCTACGATAAGCTCTTTTTCTTCAGCATGTGTGTGTGAAATTAAGAGAAAAGAGAGGTTGGTTCCTCTATTATAATTCTTGGCAGTGTGAAAACTTTTGACGGTCATCTTGCAGTGGATCCTGCACACCAAACAGAGTGGCTACAGGAACCAGTTTGGTTTTCACTAGCCACGGTTTACCGGGGTGCTCCATTCGAATGTGGCCTTCGAGCTGTCTCCGATTATAAAACAAGATGTAAAGACTCTCTTGAAAAAGGAGTGATAGAAAAAGTCTCTCCTCACCAGTTGCAGTTAGGCTTTTACAGTTCCAAAGAATCATAAGAAGTTGTGTCTAATTTTGCACCTGCGCCGAGTAAACCAATCTGTAAGACGGCTTCGGTTGAAGGTGCTGACCGTCAAGTAGGTTGCATCACAAATCAAGTCTGCAAACTGGCCTGTCACAATACATCTCAAGGATACATGCTTTTATTTATCCATCCCACCAGAAACACGGGAAGTTTCTGTGGTTTGCTTTCGGGGGCGAAGCATTCTAATATTAAATTCTTCCATTCAGCCTCTATTTATCACCTCGCACGTTCACAAAATGTAGCACTGGCTGCACTGGTTCCTCTGCAACTCCAGGGCATTCTGAACTTCATAAATGACTGGCTAGTGGTTAGCGGTTCGACGTTAAGATGCCAATTTCTGCCCATATCCAGGACTGGGACTAAGAGTCAACTCCAAGAAAAGCGTTCTCTCCCTGGCTCGGACCAGTACCTATTTGGGGGTCATCTGAAATTTGTTCAAGATGCAGGCCAGGCTCACACAGGCCTGTGTCCATACAAAAAGGACAGTCACTTATTGTCAAGCAGTTTTAAATTGGGCTATTGGGCCGGAAGGCAGCGGTGTTCAACCTGATACCTTTTGGCCTGCTGCATCAGAGGCTGCTGCAGTGGTGGCTCAAAACCAAGAGGTTTTCCCCAAAGGGCAATCCATGGAAAACCGAGGAACTTATTGTGCAGCATTACTTTCTGGTCAATGACTTCACCAGCTTGTGACTTTTTAATTAGACGGATTTCACACCTGCTTTAGGCCAAAGGTTATAAAAGGGTGTTCCCAAAGTGTGTCTCATACCCTTGGAAATCCATGGTAGCTTAAAGAAGTTTTTGCATAACTTTTGTCTGTGCATTTTTAGGATAATGAGTCAAAAAGAAGTGATACGGTTTCTTGTGAGTAAATTGAAATGCTTTTGAAGTGAATCCCCTGTGTGGTAGCCAGACGTCGCCTTTCCCGGCATGCATCACAGATAAAAAAAGTGTATTCCTATTTTTAAAGGAAAATGTGTATTTACGAGTCGCACCCAAGCCATGACATAAACATTTCTCTCAGCACTGGATCTTTAGCCTAGTTTCAATGACCCGGCGTGCATTTAGATTTAGCCATTGTCCAGTTTAAATGATTGCTTTTATCGATCGTATACTACCAGCTCCTGGGCGCTTGCTTTAAAAGGGCGTGCACGAGAAACAATCCCATTTGTTCTGTTCTGACGCCATCCACGCTCACAAGACATGAGTGATTCTCCTTAGCCGTCGTTGTCCTATTTCACTATAGTGAGCACTATAATTAGAACAGGTTTGTTTGGTGTTCCCCTGATTTCTAATTAATGTTTATACCTCTCTAATTCCCTTTTTTCATGGCACGGGAATGTCGTGTTGCTAAGGTGGGTAACAAAGCAAGCATGTTAGATTAATCATTCCCAAGTCCGGCACTGGGTGTTGTCTGGTCTTGTCTCTCACACATCACCAAGCAGAACACACACACACACACACACACACACACATCCTCAGACAAAGACAGGGAGACCGAGAGATGCATGGGCTCTATTTAGCAACCTGACTAGCTTTGTTCTGGCTCTGTGCATTTTTCCTCTGTTGCTTTGGTTCATCATCAGACCCATTAAGCGTTTGTGCAATTAGGCGCATTCGTTTTTTAGAGTGCTACTCTTTCAGGAAGCACTATTGTGGCCATATCCATATTCTGCCAGGATAAAAATAGTCGGTGCAGACCAGGATTTCGAGTACATCTTACTGGTAATGCAAGTGATTTTTTTTCTAATAAATGTGCACACACTACAAACACGTCATAATAATTCATCTAAATTATTAACACAAACACATCATTATTACCTATAAAATCTTTTATTATTTGCTTGTTTTGACAAATAAATTTGCTGCTTTAAAACATTTATTTGTAAAGGGATTGTCAGTAGAACGAAGTCTGGTAATAGCAGCTGTATTAAGTGTTAAGTATGGATTGGGACACACAGTCTGTGTTCCAGTTAATTTCAGAGATGTTCAGTAGAGTTAAGTCAGTAGAGGGGCTCTCGAGTTCTTCCACTCCAACTAGAGCACATGGTGTCTTCATTGAGTCTGTGCACAGAGGGATTTTAATGCTGGGCCATGCTGTTTGGATCTCTTAGTTTTAGCAAAGAAATAATTAGTGAGTTGACAACTAGTCTCAGCCTCAGATCCACAAATTGACAGATCATTGGTTGCTTAACCAGTCAGTCATACGTCTTCCTTGGCAGGTTTCTGAAGGTCTGACTACATGAGACTAGTTGTCACCTCAAACCTTTAGCCATATATTGAATACTGCTGGGTGAAAATTAACTTGGCAGAACTTAATGGCTAGAGGTTGTAGTATCACTGAAAAAGTATGATGAAATATAGACAATAGCAAATAGGATTTCAGGTCTCGCACACTGGAGGACTTGGATGCGAGGATTCAAGAGGTTCTCAGCAATAATTTTATATGACTTTCTCCAGAACCATGCAGAAGTGCATTCCATCTCCAGCCATTTGACATTTGACAGCACGGTGGCTAAGTGGTTAGCTTAGTTGCCTTACAGCAAAGAGGTACACTATACACATATATACACAGCAGGGGTCTTTCTGTGTAGAGTTTGCATGTTCTGCCCGTACTTGTGGGGGTTTACTCCGGGTTCTCCGGTTTCCTCCCACAGTCCAAAAAACATGTATGTTAGGTTGACTGGTGATTCTGAATTGCCCATAGGAGTGAGTGTGGGTGTGTGTAGTTGTTTGTTTGTACGTGACCCTGTGATGGACTGGTAACCTGTCCATGTTGTACCTCTCCTGCCTTTTGACGGCTGGGATAGACTCCAACAGATCCACGTGACCCTGATTAGGAATAACCGGGTTTGGACTATTTACCCTGTGTTGTAAATAAAATCTATTCCTCTCATACGAACAGCCTATAATTTAATCAGCACACATTATGCTTGCTGCTGAATAATAACAGAAGTGTCTTCATCAGCCATGTTGAGACATAGGAAAATGTCCATAATTGAAAATCTCTCCTTCCAATCACACCAGGTTTTGCTAAGCATGAGCACGAGGTGTTCTGTGGCGTGATTAGTCCTACTGAGGACATATCGAAATGTTAAATTTGCTCCCTCCTCCGTTGGTGGAAATAATATTGTTGTAAAATCTCAACATCCTCCTGTGAATGTGAAAGAGATCTGCGGCTAATCAGGCAGCGGCGTTGGCCGTTAGCTGTTTAATTAAGGCAGTAAAATTGAGCACCTTCGCAAAGGTGATGAATGAAACCGATCTACATGCCCGTCACGTAATTACGGCAACTGCCGAGTGTAATGTTCCGAGGTCCAATTAAAGAAAAGATTGTAAAATAATTAAAATAATTCAGCCTACCAAAAAACCCAGGCAGAAGATGAGCAGGAAATGGCTCCGAGCTCGTTTTAGAACAATCTTTGTCTCTGGAAAAAAAAAAAAAAAAAAAAATTGGCCTCAGTTGGGAATACGCAATCAGCATTCTTGTCTTCATGAGCTAGCATCCGACTAATGATTAGCATTGTGCTGTTCACAGATTACAAATCCGACACAGGGTGAGACAAATCAGCAAGGATTTAGGAAAGCAACGTGCGCTACAGGTTTCCGTCTGATTTCCCAAACTCATGATCCTCTATTTAAGAAACAGTCAATGGGTCAGCCAACCAGGAAGCATTTAGCAGCTTAATGGTGTCGGAAATAAAGGATGTTCTGCAAGAGCATATGATTATTTAGCCTTTTAGATGTAATACCATTTACAATAAGAACATAGAAAAAAAAGAGCTTCACTCTGTGTTCATTTCCACACCTCATTTCAGCTTCAATTGAACTGTGAATATTATGTCATGTTATTCAATTCCGTCTCCTTTTTCATTCAGGCTCATTAGATAGATTAGTGCTAATTTTAGTTTGTGGGATTATGCAGCCGTCGAAGAGCTCGCAGTCCAATTTACATAGTTTGGTGTTTTCGAAGAGCTTTTTTGCAATTACTGCTATTCAGTGAACCAGCTAAGTTTTTTTTAAAGAGCCAAAGCATGTTACCATCAATTAATTACACATGTTTTTATAGAGAAAACTATAAAGGAGATCCGGGGTTTAAAAAGTATTTAAGGGGGTGGTTCAAAGTGGTGGCTCAAATGGTTAGGGGCTGAGTTGCTGATTTGGACACCAGGAAGACTTGGGTTCAAGCCCCACCACCGCCAGCTGTTGATGTGAAGACCAGAAACACCTGAGTTCAAGCCCCACCAGTGGCAAGCCATCCACCGTTGGGTCCTTGAGCAAGACCCTAAACCCTTTCTGTTCCAGGGGCGCTGTATCATAACTGACCCTGCGCTTTTACCCCTAACTTACTAAGATGGGATATGCGAAAAAAGAGTTTAACTGTGCTGTAAAAAAGTGTGACAAAATAAAGGCATTTACATTTTACATTAAGTAGACATTGTCTCAAAGCAAAATAAAGTTACAGTAAAAAGTGTAAGTTTGTCCGTAATAAACAAGCCAGGGGCGACTGTGGCAAGGAAAAACTCCCTGAGATGTAGTAGGAGGAAACCTTGAGAGGAACCAGACTCAATAGGGAACCCATCCTTATCTGGGTGACACCACATTTTATTGTTAATCCCAGCATATTGCAATGATCAAATGTAATGTAAGCTGTAGCTTCGGGTCAGTGGAGTAGAGTGAGTCCCAGTCCATCCTCAAAGCTCCTTGAAACCAAGGAAAGGGACAGGAACCTGGTCACTGGTACCTCAGGGGCACATTAAGCCGCCCTCGATAAAGAAAGAAAGAGAGAGAGAGAGAGAGAGAGAGAATTATTAAGTGTATTGTTGTGTATTACTTCTAAAGCAATTTTGGAAACATATTTTTTTACCATTCAAACTCCAAATAATTAGAGTCAAATACCGCACCCGGTGAGCAAAATGTTCATTAAGGGCCATGCTCGTGGACCCAGCAATAGCAGTTTGGTACTGCTAGAGCTGGAACACAACCTTCCAATTAACAACCCAAAGCACTAACCTTTGGGGCTCCAATTCCAATACAAATTTAATACAAATCCCAACATCACTGTTGGGGTCTTAAGCAAAGCCGTAAACACCCAACGATTCTGGACAAAAATGTATCAGTTATATGGATAAATGTTGTGATTCCTGGTGTGTCCCCTAAGCTCCTGGTGGTTATGCTGATGTCACTAATTATGATGTCACTAATTCTGAATCTCAAAGAGTTTTATGTAAAATTGGTTCAGTTTCAGAAAAAAAAAAATTGTAGAAGTCTTCAGGCTTAGGCTGTTCTAAAATGGTTTCTTATCTGAGTGTATGGTAGAGTGGAGAATCTTGAATCCATGAAACTTTTCCATTGCATAAGGGTACTTTTAGTGGGAGAAAAAAAAATCTTTAGACTCTAAAAATGTTCTTTATAGCACTAAAGAAGTGGTTCTTTCAAGAAACATTTATGTACGAAATGGAAAATGGTTCTTCGACGGTTTTCCTTCCTTGCAGCTTTTTTTTTTTAAAGATTGTAAAGAAATTAACTGCAAAAAAAGCTTTGTTTGACTGCAATTCTTAAAAATGCACTAATAAAGGTGGCCCTTTGCAGAGCTTGTTGCAAACACTAATCAAACCGTTAGATCTAATTTGGTAATAAGACCATTATAGAGTGGATTATGGGCTCTAAAGGTTGCGTGAATCTTCAGCAAATCAGCCATCAGATCAGTAATCATTCCTAATCTGTGCTTCTTCTTCTGTTAATGATGCTTAGGAGATCAGCTTAGCTAATTATACATAGTTTTATCTACGTTTCTTCGGAAATCCACCCGTGCCAGAACCACAATAGATCTTTATCTCTTGTGACCAACTCTGCGTCTTTGCAGTATAGGCTACAACAGCTGTCCAGCTGCTGCCGGTGAACCATAACTGTTTCTGTCAGTCTGTGCTATTTTCGTCTGTCTGCGACTCCCGAGGCAGGAGCTGCCATGGATATCACACCCTCACAGGCCCACACAGGCTTTAGACACTGACCGGGATTATTACACACATGAATACACAGGGACACAAACACACACTGTAACTCAGTGACTTACTCAAGCACACACTGTAACTCAGTGACTTACTCAAGCACACACTCACACAGAGTAGAGGTGATAAAAAATAACATGAAATAAGGAATATAGCGTGATGAGGTGCGGAGTTATAAAAAGATTTTTACCAACCATTAGCTGTGATGCAGCCCAAAAAATGCTTGCTAATGTATTTTATTTTCGCTTATACATAAGCAAATTGCCAACAATTACAATAGTTAATCAATAAATTCAGCTTTAGAAAAAGAGAGATAATAATAATAATAAGTGCAGGGAGGCACTGGAGGAGTGGACAGCAGACAAGAACTAAAGAAGCAGGTGAGCCAGCTAATGATTAGCGAGCGGAAAAGCAAGTCATAAATGCAAAAGTACATGAAACCAGACCAGACAGTGATGGAGTAAGAGGTTTCTGTATGAATAGGGTGAGTGATTGTAATAGACTGGGGAAAGTGGTAGTGCAGGTTAAGGTGTTGGACTGCTAATTGAAAGATCAGGGTTCGATTCCTAGCACTACCACTGTTGGGACCTTGAGCAAAACCCTTAACCTTTAATTGCTCAGTTGTATAAAAGAGAAAATGTAAGTTGCTCTGGATAAGGGTGTCTGCCAAATGTAAATGTACAGCTGTATATATATATATATATACCCTGTATGGACAAAAGTATTAGGACTCCTGACCATCATTTACATTTACAGCATTTAGCAGATGCCCTTATCCAGAGCAACTTACATTTATCTCAATATACAAGTGAGCCCTGCAGTGGTGGCTTGGTGGAGCTGGGAATCGAACACACAATCTTCGGGTTGCTAGTCCAAAACCTTAACTATGAGCCACCACTTAGACAACCAAGCACTCCCAACATTATGCATGTGCTAGTAAGGTGTCCCCGAACACTGGCCACATTGAGTAATGTAGGTCCCACTGAACGATATGTTGCTATGGAAACACTAATACGTCTGGGTTAAGTGTCAGCTGGTAGAACTGAAAAATCATTACCATCTTCTGACCAATCATCCTGGAGAATACAACAGCACTGTGGTGTATAATCATCTTTATAGTTAGTAACCTTTTCTCTTGTCTGTCTTGTTGCTGTTTTTGCAGTTGACTTTATAGGTGGCTTCGACTCCTACGGGTACCAGGGACCACAGAAGACATCTCATTTGCAACTCCAACCGATGTATATGTAAGTAATGAAAATGCAAATTAGCAGCTTTGAGTTCTGAAATGTCCCGCTGTTGCTATTTTTCACTTTTATTATCCATTAGTAGAGAAACAATAATAATGTCTACAACACCTGCAGGGTTTCCCCTTTTGCTTACGCTGTATAAATCCCTCTATCCAGAGCTTGTGTTTCTAAAGATAAACAAACATATTCGCCAAGTTTCTGCCCCCATTTTTGATGTTTGGATGGGGAAAAAGTTGAACTATTATTTCCGGAGTCATAGATCGTACCTCAGATTTGGACAGTTTGGACATCACGGTGGACAGATGATGAAGATAAACCAGCAGAAGTTCACCGTATGACCAATAAGAAAAAAAAATATCACTGTAGGGCCGGCTCAGATAATAGTCTGGGTCAACATGAAGAGAGCAGGGACTGTTTGCTCAGTCTCTGTTGACAGCTTAAAAGTTTATGAGGATGTTGCTGGATGCACTGTGGTGCTTTTGTGTAGCCCTGGGAGATTTAAGAAGATTTGGTTTATTGACACAGGAAAACCACGGATAGTTTTTATATACACTCACAATAAGTCTCGCTGCTTAGTGAGCTGTCAGTGGTGTGTATCTTGGAATTTCTTTTAATGCTGGTAAAATTCATTTTAACAGCGGATGTAGGAGCGCAGTGTTTAAGGTGTTGGATTGCTAATTGGAAGATCAGGGTTCAGTTCCCAAGCTACCACTGCTAGGACCTTGAGCAAGGCCTTTAACTCTCAGTTGTATAACTGAGAATAATGTAAGTTGCCATGATGCATGATGTTTGACAAACCAATAAAAACTGTGGTATATGTGGTAAATATTAGCTTAAAGGTAATTTTTTTGCCCTCCTGGTTGAAAGTCTCTTCACATTCCGATAGCAATTATTAAGTGAGGTGGATTAAATGTTTTTATATGTATTTATGTATTGTGTGAAAAGGCCTAGGACCAAGAAATGTTCGTCCAATAAAAATGTTTGGTCTGAAACCTAAAATAGGCTTTTTCTTACCTGCTGGTCAACAGATACATAAAAATAAATAAATGATTTAATACTTCAAATAAAAATGTATTGTATTGTATTAATGTGGGAAAGTGGTGGTTAAGGTGTTGGACTGGTACCAGAAAGACCAGGGTTTCTATTGTGGGCCCCTGAACAAGGCCCCTAACCCCCAATTGCTCAGTTGTTTAAAAAGAGATGAAATGTTAGTCGCTCTGGATAAGTGTGTCTGCCAAATGATGTAAATGTATTGGCAAAGTTTTATCTGGGACACGAATGTTAGTTGGAATATGTGTGTGCGTGTTTTAATGCAAGACCATCAACAAGTCGTGATGCTTTCATAGCCAGCTAATTTTGATAAAGATGAGCCAGCCGAGATACTCGCAGCTGCTGCCGACTATTAATGCGAAATCAAAGAATCACCTCAAAGATGTAGCAGTCTTTCGGCTTTCAAAGAGATGAACAGATGCAGACGGGAGTTCTGTGTGGAATATGTAAATCTTGAGTGATGAGGCAAAGGGGAAACGCTACAAATTATTACACTCACTTTAAAAGCAAGCACAATGTGTGCCAGCTATGCTCAGCAAAAAAATCTTCGAACCCAGGTAAATGTGTTTACAAAACCATATGTTGGTTGTATTATTTTTTAAAATTATCATATTGCATATCTGATATTCCATTATTTAGCATGCTATCGCATATCGCATTTATCTTCAATGTCGTGTAGTCCAACTGCGCACCCCGGTTCATGCAGACATTATACGATATCGAAGCTATGTAACACATCAGCTTATATGGTTTGTGTACCTTGTCTAGTCTTTGCGCGTTTATGCGTTCAGGAGGCGTTGCTTTGGACTGCGTTTGGTTGCTTTCGGTGCTAGCAGGCTACAGTTAGCATTCTGGAAGATGTTCTACTGCAACATTAACTTATAAGAACAGCCTGTATAAGGTGCTTTAAATCCACGTAAAAGAATCTTTCTTTAACTATAATTCTAAGAGGTTTTTACTTTTGTTGGTTTAATTTGCACAGGATTTTCTGTGGTAACGTCTTTAAATTTCTGCACTGATAAATATGAAAATAGAAAAACTTGGTTAGAAATATTTTAACTAAATATCATTTCGGGCAGCACGGTGGCTTAGTGGTTTGATCTGTTGCCCCACAGCAAGAAGGTCCCGGGTCTAATTCCTCTGAGTATAGAAGATAAATAATAAATGTTATTACAACTTCATTTCAACTGAAGAAAATTATTCAACTATGGTTGAATAATTGCCCATAGTAAGCTGGGTAAAAAAAAACTGGGTACTTTTGTGTTTCTACTTTTGTATGAGCTCATCGATTTGTATGTATTTGGCATCCAGAGAAAATTTCCTGAATGCCATTATAGTCATTGTAAAAACCATCATTATAGCCCCACTGTAAAGCATATTATTAGGCATGTGTATAATCAGCTGCACTGTGTATATTATAAATAAGCATTTGAAAAGGTCAGAAAGGGCTTCAAACCCAAAATGCCAGGTCCCAAACTTCCTACTTGGCAATTTGGGGAATTTATTTGAAAAAGATCTGGAATGACTGATTCTGATACTGGTACTGATGCAACGCCAAGAAAGAAACTTGAAATAAGTAAAAATAGGTTTAATAATTATATGTTTTGTTTCTGTAATTCTGTGGGGGATGTGGTAGCGCAGTGGTTCAGGTGTTAGACTGCCAATTTGATGGGTTTGATTGGGGATAAGATTCCCAGCACCATCAAGGTACTACTGATGGGGCCCTGAGCAAGGCCCTTAACCCTTAATTGCTTAGTGGTATAAAAGAGATTAATGTAAGTCGCTCTGGATAAGGACGTCTGCCAAATACCGTAAATGTTATAATAGAAGATACTCGATCATTTTGACTAAACCAACGATTCTTTTAGTGGATGTCTATTCGTGTGGTAGATTGTTGTTTAGTAGTGACATGTGAAAAACACACCGCACTGAAAAGCAAGACTTTTTAACTACAGTGCATTTAATGTGTTCAACGAGACAAAAAAATATTGCTTTTTGAAACTAAATGAAAAAGTCATTTCATTCTAAAATTACACTGAATTGTTTCCTTTAAAGTGATAAGTTGAGAATGAAATTAAACTGAAAACTTGCCACATAAAAATGTTAACTTTTTTTAGTTTGATAAATTATGCAGGCTGTTCATATTGTAGTACATTAATAATAATTATAATAGATTATATAATAGATTAATGCGTTAAGCATCTGACAAACATACTTTCAATTTTACCCAAAGTCACCTTTGTGAAAGAGCCTTGCGTCTGGTTATACCAGAGTCCCTCTGGTATGAAAACACATGGCAGGTGTTCACAACACGCTTGGCGTGTGAATGACTCTGACAGCAGACCACCATTCTCAGGCAAGCCGCTCCCTCGCTTGAGCCTGACCTGATTGGCGTTGAGCCATGCCACGAAGCCGGTACAGGGTAGGATGGCACATATGGCTGTGGGGAGAGGCGGCGCTGACGTGACTCACCTTCCGGCGCTTTGAGGGTCAAACAGCTGATCCCAGTTGAATTACTTCTTTATAATGAACTGTGTGTGAGGTAACGAGAGCAAGGTGAAGAGCACACGTGGAAATCACAGCATCTACAGTATTTTTCCCCACAGGCTCAGCGTGTAGGCTGATAAGTGGAGAAGCTTGCCAGGCGTTAGGGTTGGGTGTTGGCAGTGGCAGTAAGCCAGAAGACAGGCTTTCGGTTTGATTTTTTTTCTTAATATTTCCGTCTGTGAATAAAAAAACCTAAATCTTTTGAGATTAAGTGTTAGTTAGTTCAGATGTATGAATTTGAGTAGATACTTTTATACTTCTAAGACTTTTATGAACATCCATGGGATTATATTTTGTGCTGAGGGGCTGGGTTTGATATTGTGGGGTAGGAACAGAGTGGGTTTAACAGCATCCTAGTATCAAACTGCTCAAATAACATTCACTTACATATACACACATATAAATCTCTGATTCATTTTAAAAATTGCTTCTTTGATTATGGTGGAACGCTTGTAGCGCAGAAGCTAAGTTAGAAGTTCGATTCCCAGCACCACTACGTTACCACTGCTGGGCCCCCCAATTGCTCAGTTGTATAAAAGAGATAAATGTAGGGGTGTCTGATGAATAAGTGAATGCAAATGCAATCTTCTCTCATTTGAATATTGTGTTTTTAGCGTAGTTATGTAACTCACAGCCGATTAACTATTGAAATATATTATATAAACAATTTTATGGATAGAGGTGGAAAATTAAAAACATGTTGAAAATAAACTTTTAATTTCTTTAAAACAGTATATATCAGGGCACACTCAACACACGCTATACAAGAGGACTGGCGTTCAAATAGACAGACAGACAGACAGACAGATAGATAGACAGACAAACAGATGGGCGAACGGGAAGACAGGCAGACTGACAAATAAACTAAAAGATAGATAGATGGACGGACAGTCAGACATACGGACAGACAGGCAGATAGCTAAATAGACCTATGGATGGATAAATGGACAGAGAGACAGACAGACAGACAAATAGATAGAAACAGATGGGTGAACGGACAGACAGACAGACAGACAGACAGATGGACTAAGGCTGGACATACGAAAAGACGGGCAGATAGCTAGATAGACCGATGGATAAATGGACAGACAAACAGACAGACAGACAGACAGACAGATAGATAGATAGATAGATAGATAGATAGATAGATAGATAGATAGATAGATAGATACTAATATTAGCTTTTAAAAACCTGAAATTTTACAGTCTCAGAGCGAATTAACCAGCATTACAATGTATTTATTAACAAAATTGTAACAATTCTCCCAACCACCAGAGGACCCCCTAACTGCCCTCACCTGTTCTACCTCCAGTGACAAGCTTTATTTGCTAGCATTAGGGACACCACGTTTCGTATAGGTATTGTTAGCTCGCCCACCTACTAAGCATTTATCTCATGTCTTTGATTCTCTGGTTTAGATCTATCCTCCGTTTAGTTTCCGATTTCAGTCTTTTGCCCTTCTGTTTTGTTCTTTAGTGTTTATAGTGTACCGACCTTTGCCTGCTTATCGACTACGCCTCTGTATTTGCTCTATTATATTAATAAAGCCTTTCTCCACAATATGGATTCCTCTCAGTCGTCTTCCTCACAGAAATATTCGATAAAATCTGTGTGTTTATTTAAACGGAGGTAAAAGCATAACTTACACTAAAAATATATATATCCTTCAAGATCACTGTAAAGAAAATGAGAATATCCGTCTGTCTGTAATAAAATGTGATTAAAATGATATTAAGATTTTTGTACAGGGTGACAAGTAATCATCTTCAAAGGTCCTTCTGTGATTATGCATCTAATCTGCTTTAGGTTACAACTCAACTGAAAACATCTGCATGCACTTCACTTCCGGCTTTCCCAGTTGCCATAAACAGCTAAAGTAAACAAGTTTTTGATTGTGTAATAAATGAGAACAGCTCGAGCGATCCCGAGACTCATCCAGCCGTGTCTGCAGGAAACATCTGCCCTGAAATCGGAATTAATGAGGATTAGATCTATTCAGGATATGTAAAGGAAGGGATTACAGATGAGGCGCACAACCTCACCCCTGTGAGTGTTTATCTCTCTGCTTGTGTGATTGTGTGTTATTACAGATCTGCTGCATGTTTCAGTCTCTCTGTTGTAGCTTCGCCAACCTAATAATATTTTCCCGTGTTATGAGTTTGTCAACTTTTGGCTCAATCTGAAAAAAATCCTGCTTTGCATAATATTTGTGTACAAAGCACATTTTTGATAGACAGAGAAAGAAACAAAGAGATAGATAGATAGATAGATAGATAGATAGATAGATAGATAGATAGATAGATAGATAGATAGATAGATAGATAGATAGATAGACATATAAACAGACAGACAGACAGATAGATAGATAGATAGATAGATAGATAGATAGATAGATAGATAGACATATAAACAGACAGACAGACAGACGTATAAACAGACAGACAGACAGACAGACAGAGAGATAGATAGATAGACATAAAAACAGACAGACAGACATATAAACAGACAGACAGACGTATAAACAGACAGATAGATAGATAGATAGATAGATAGACAGACAGACAGACAGACAGACAGGCAGGCAGGCGGACGGACGGACAGATGGAAAATACAGAAAATTATCTCTAAGTTTGGGGCAGTTAGAAATTCATGGTGGTATAAATTTTGCAGTGTAAAAGTGGCATGTGAAAAGGTCACATGTCCAGTAATTAGCCAGGAGGGAAAAGGGCAGGCGGATGAACAAACCGGAATGTAAATTAGGTTGTAAACAAAAAATTCCCTGTGATACCTGTGGGAGAGAAAACAGTTAATGGCTCCACACGGATCATCAGCCACATTTTTGACTGAACTTTGGGAACAATTTAAACAAGTTATACTTGTTTTTATGGCCAGATGTTCAATTGAAATCTGGGAGCAGATATGCTAGAGCAGGGGGTCACCAGACTCGGTCCTGGAGGGCTAGTTCTAACTTTAGTATTAATTAGTTAGTTCTAACTTCCTTTAACACTCCTGCATGTAAGTTTCAGGTATATCTAGCAAAACTTGGATTCGCCAGTTTAGGAGCGGTAATGATGTGGAATAATTTAATGAAAAATTCAATCTGGTGGCTAGTGACAACTAATATAAAAGAGACTTTCAATTAATCTGAGCAATTAAAGGTCTAGGGACATAACAGTGGGCACTCTTTAGTAGTGAACTCTCTGGACCACCAATACCTTAATAATTAAAGACGTTAGTGGCTAGTGAGTTCAAATCCTTGGATATTTTTTTAAAAAAGCCTCATTGGCCCAGCAAAACCAATCTGCCACCGCTGGGCCCCTGAGCAAGGCCCTTAACCCCTATTCACTCAGGCGTTAAAAAAAAAAAAGAGATAAATGTAAGTCGCTCTGGATGACATAAATAAGTACTTGGATCAATCATAGAGACGAGAAATGAGCTTATCATTATTTACTTTGGAGAACGAAACATTTGTTTGGGCCAAAAAATATCATTTTTATTTTTTTTACAGAAATATACAGTGATGGGTAGTAGCGTCAAGTAGCAAACTAGCATCACTGTTTTCTGAATAAAATAGCTTTTCAGTGGCGAAGCTCTTTTGTTGATCAAGTAGCACAGTAGCATTCACACAAGCTACATTTCAGATCTCGGATCAGTGAGGCATTCACAGAACCAAAAGTATGACGATGATTCTTATTCTTCATATTTTACGCTGGTTACCATGCAGCATTTTGGTGCATCGCTGCCACCTTTTGCTCTGGACCGCGACAGCACGAACCAATCTCTGGGCTGTGGCAAAGAAATGGATGAAATAGATGGTGATTCCCAAATTATCCTGCTAACACAACCATTACAATTCAGTAGAGTCTCCAAACAACATTTAGCCACAGCCAACCAGCAGCTTCTTTTTCTCACCATTATTAGCAGAATAATGAGATTTTAGTATTTTTAGTATTCTGTGTTCAAACATCTGGATAAATATCCAAAAACAATTCATATGTAATTCAGGTCATTATTTTTAATTGGAGTGTAACGATACACGTATTCGTACCAGTTCAGTGCACATGTGTACCAAATATAATCCTCGTTTTATTCTCGGCTGTATGACAAAAATTTGAATTCACATCATGGTACGTTAGATCACAAATAAAAGTCTAACAACCCACAAAAACTGTTAAAAGGAGCATGGATAACATGTTTTTATGTTAAGTGCTAGCTATTTGGGCTGTGGGAAGTGGTGGCTTAGTGGTTAGGGTGTTGGACTGGTACCAGAAAGACCGGGGGTTTGATTCCCAGCACCAAAAAGCTACCAATGTGGGCTCCTAAGCAAAGCCCTTGACCCCTAATTGCTCAGTTGTATAAATAGGAGATAAATGTATGTGGCTCCGGATAAGGGCGTCTGCAAAGTGCTGTAAATGTAAATGTTAATGTATTTAAGAAAACCGCCAAAGACCCTGCTGTTCTAAGATCACAGAGAATTTTAAGTGTTTCCACATTATAATGGCGAAATCTGTAATCAAGCTGATAGTCGGTTTATTATAAAAAATTACATTTACAAAAATAACTTGGATAATAAGCTAGTTAGTACATTTACATTCACAGCATTTGGTAGACACCCATATCCAGAGCAACATTTATCTCTTTTATACAACTAAGCAATAAGGGGTTAGCTCGTTAGCCAGTGGTAGCTTGGTGGAGCTGGGAAACGAACCCACAATTGTCAGGTTGGTAGTACAACACTTTAACCATGAGCCACCACTTCCCCTTGTTATTAGGCTACGTTTGCCATGTTGCTATAGCTTAGCATGCTAGATTTTGGAGCTCTGGTGTATTGAAGCTTTATTTTTCGTGAACTAGCTCACTACGTGATCTCTGTTGTGTTTAGGTGGTTTGAGTTGTGTGTATTGATACCCCGTATTGATACCCCAGTGCTTGAGTCTGGGTTTGTCGATGTTACTAGCACTGATGCTGCCTTGGCTAATGTTATCATGCTCTCTCTGTTGCTATAGCTTGTGCTAGTCTGATGTTCACACTATAGCCCAGTTCTTGCTAAAATTCTCAGTTCTTTTGTTTTAGTCTGAGTTTTTTTGTGTTTGTAGGAAAATATAATCCGCACTCGCGTCTGATTCGAACTACCAATCCTGACAAAAGCTCAGAGTGCGATATAAATAATACGCTGTCTTGAGTCTGTAGTTAAATCCAGACATCTGTGCTAACTGATACATCTTCTTCTTTTTTTTTTGTTTATAAAAGGCATGGGTGCCCCAAAACAGGTGCACATTTTGTGTAGAAAAAAAGCCACAGATGGAGTGTGCGTGCTTTATTTATAATGCATGAAAACCTGGCTAAATAAATACAAATAAAAAGTATTATTTTAAAATAATAGTATTGACACTTATCTATAGTTAAAATAAAAATAATCTCATTTTAACGCTAGACGAACATCAGTTTTTTTTAAGAACGTTTCTATTATTTGACCTTTTCACTTTGCCGACTTGCTAACTTTCTTTTTTTTTCCTTTTCTTCCTCCTACAGGTCAAAGTAACAAGGACAAACTGCCTTATGAACCAATCCATCGATGAACTTCTGTCTCAACCTTTCGTCTTTTTACGTAAATGTCTTAACATGATAGTGTCTTAAGAAACATTGAAAGAACGCAAGAACCGCTCGACAGCTGAAGAACACTAGGCATTAAATCTTCTAACTCTGGAGCCTGTCTGGATTACACAGGAGCAAGAGCGCCACCCTGTGGCCCAACCGCAAAAACACAGCACGTGGGAGAGTTTTGAGAGTTTGAAAAAAAAAAAAGCTGCTTACATCTCTGTAGACGTCGAGACCAGGGATGGAAGCGGAAGGTGTCATTATGATAGATTCAGTTTCAAGGGGAAAGAAAAAAGAGAAAATAATTTACCGAAGGTTCCAGAAGCAGTTCGGAAAAGGCTCTAGTCATCTGCTGTAGTGCCGAGTGGTTAATAGAGTAACTTAAGAAGAACTATACGTACGTGTTTACATACGGTAATTCCATTGGCTGGAATGCCGTTAGGTCGTCCTGATGTCTGATGACTGTTTTCTGACAATGTTTTTAATCTGTATTATGGATGTTTTCATCTTGAAAGTGCCAAGAAACGTTCCAACAAACACAAAACTGCCCAGAGATTTTGAACAGCAGTCCAAAATAATAATAATAATAATAATAATAATAATAATATTAATAATCCATCAATCAAGTTTGTCAGTCGGAACCACCGGTCAGCTGTGTTTGTTGCATGAGGTGTCATCGAATAGAGTATTTGACAGCAGGATCCATTAGCCAGGCTGTCCCGTAGCTGGCCCAAAATAGGGTTTTGTAAATTTTGTCCTTTCTGCGACTCGTAAGGAAGAAAACGAAACTTTCTTCCAATTTCAAGATTCCTTTTTTTTTTTTTTCTTCTTTTCTTTCTTTCTTTTCTAAAGTGTGCCGGTGTTCAATCTTTTTTGCTAGTCGGCTAGTCATTTGTTGTAAAAGGTGGACCTTTCTGTTTTATTGTATATAAACTGTTGGAAGTGGGGTGGGGGTGGGGGGGGGGGGGGTGAAGCTGCGCTGTTTTTATCAGTAGTTTGATGTGAGAGGAGTGTTTGTTAGAGATTGTGCTGTGACCAAATACGTGAGTGTGTGTGTGTGTGTGTGTGTAGTTGCCTTTGCAGGAACCCATATAGGGGCCCTAAAAGCAGATGTGCTTTCTTTGCACAATAGTTGGTTTGACGTCACAGAACTAACAGCATTAAGTTGTAGTCCATTAACACGCCACACACACGCCGCAGACCATTCATTCACAACATCGGCGTCTTTTACCTTCCGAGCGAAATCAATTTCCTTTAGCGGAAACACTCGAAACACACGGGCTCAGAAGTAAATACAAAAGAACCCCAAGCTTGTATTAAAGCTCACTTCTATTATATTCTAATTCTATTTCCTCGTCTTTTATTTAGACTGGGATGGAAAATGAACAGAAGAAAGAGCTCAGAAAATGAATCCTGTAACAAAAGCCAAGACGTGTGTGTGTGTTTGTTTGGCTTGTAGTCACACAACTGCTTAAAATTTGTAACCATGAAAAAAAAGTGCACGACGCCACCCTCCAATTTATAACACTTAGTCTCCTGCTGACGAGCCGAAATTTGCATTTTTTTATTACTTCCCTAATGAATTGAACCGGAGCTTTGACGAGTAATCAAGAAATCGCAGCCAAGCCACTTTTCCGGCTTTATCGGCTAAACAGTCGTTGCTCTTTCGTTCCAGACCTTGTAATGGATACGCTGGATGCTAAACAGTGTGAATTTAAACCATACGTAGTTCATAGGGTGTGTTACATCTGTCTTCGTAATTTCATCTTGGAAATAAAATATTACAGCGTCGAAGGTTAAGCTGAGTGCAATCGGCTGAAAAAAAAAACCACACGCATCCCGTCAGATTCGTTCGTTTTTTTTATTAAACCAGTTCGACTGCAGCGCCACTAAAAAATTACATTTCCACTCGAAGAGCCGTGTAAAATGTGTCTATTCCAGACATGGTGCTTGATAAAGACTTACAATGACGGCCATCGCGGTGACACGCCAGGTGCCGTCTCTCACTCTGCCAGCTGGTGAGAGGTTTACAGAAATGTCTAGATGTAAAATTTGATGTCATAAGTTCAAAAAACACACATAAAATGGTTGTATGCCACCATATACTGATAAGCTTTATATACCAAACCTCCGGTGTTTAATAAGACAACAAGTTCGAAAGAATGGCCTTGCAATAGTCTTTAGAAGGTATTTCAGAAGTAGTGCTTAAATTTAGATCTGTGGATTTCTATCATGGCGTTCGAAAGGTTTCCTTTAAATCTTAGTTTAGACCTTATTAACCACCAGACTGTCTGGTAGTTGATAAGGTTTCCTTTAAATCTTAGTTTAGACCTTATTAACCACCAGACAGTCTGGTAGTTGATAAGGTTTCCTTTAAATCTTAGTTTAGACCTTATTAACCACCAGACAGTCTGGTAGTTGATAAGGTTTCCTTTAAATCTTAGTTTAGACCTTATTAACCACCAGACAGTCTGGTAGTTGATAAGGTTTCCTTTAAATCTTAGTTTAGACCTTATTAACCACCAGACAGTCTGGTAGTTGATAAGGTTTCCTTTAAATCTTAGTTTAGACCTTATTAACCACAGACTGTCTGGTAGTTGATAAGGTTTCCTTTAAATCTTAGTTTAGACCTTATTAACCACCAGACAGTCTGGTAGTTGATAAAGTTTCCTTTAAATCTTAGTTTAGACCTTATTAACCACCAGACAGTCTGGTAGTTGATAAGGTTTCCTTTAAATCTTAGTTTAGACCTTATTAACCACCAGACAGTCTGGTAGTTGATAAGGTTTCCTTTAAATCTTAGTTTAGACCTTATTAACCACCAGACAGTCTGACGTCATTTATTCCAGTTTCTACAGTCTTTGGGTCCTGGTGGTGGTTTTATTTATTTTATTATTTTTTTGTTGACATGGAAAAAAGCAAAAACATGGACTCTTTGGAGTTTCCGGCGGTCACGATGTATTTACATGTATTTGTGTTTTTTATTTCTTAAGCTGGAATGATCAGGTTCAGTGTTGTGTGTGTGTGTTTTTTTTTTTATTAATAGATCTTGTATTTTTCTTTATTTCTGTTCCTTTACAAGAATGACTGTAAATATAATAAACCAAGTTGGAGAAAAACTGTCGTCTTTATTTAGGTGGTGGAAAAAGTGCCTGAAATGATAAAATGATTTAATTGAATTTCATTTTCTTCTATTTCTTTAGCGCTTTTAACAATAGACATTGTCTCAAAGCAGCTTTACACAGACTGCAGTAACAGTGAACAGTGTACGTTTGCCTCTAATGAACAAGCCGGAGACGAGATGATGTAGGAAGAAACCTTGAGACTCAATAGGGAACCCATCCTCATCTGGGTGACACCACATGTTATTGTTAAGTATAACATATTCTAATAATTAAATGTGATGTAAACTGTGGCTTTGGGTCAGTGGAGCAAAGTGAGCTCCGGTCCATCCTCGAAATCGAGGAAAGGGCAGAAACCTAGTCACTGGTACCTCAGGATCCTTACAGGGTTGGCATCTTTTCCTGAAGGTCTACCAGTAATCTCTTGAAACAAGAAATGAGCTATAACATCTTGCCACTGGGGTCACATTTATTACATTCACATTTACAGCATTTGGCAGACATCCTTTCCTTTATCTTATTTATACAACTGAGCAATTTGGGGTTAAGGACCTTGTTTAGGGGACCAACAATGGCAACTTGATGGTGTTGGGAATCCTTCCAGGTATTAGTCCAACACCTTAATCACTGAGCCACCACTTTTCCCTGGATGAATATATGAAGTAAACATTATATGTCTATTACATTTACTATCTGGCATTT
Organism: Bagarius yarrelli; assembly: GCA_005784505.1. Classification (NCBI taxonomy): domain Eukaryota; kingdom Metazoa; phylum Chordata; class Actinopteri; order Siluriformes; family Sisoridae; genus Bagarius; species Bagarius yarrelli. Next base: position 1,280,071 of record VCAZ01000077.1, read on the forward strand.
GGTGGATGCCCTTATCCACAGCGAATTACATGTAGCTCAATTATACAACTGAGTAATTAGGGGTTAAGGGCCTTGCTCAGGGGCCCAATGGTGGTAGCTTAATGGTGCTGGGAATCAAACTCACAGTCTTCAAGTTGGTAGTCCAACACCTTATTTACTGTGCTACCACTTTCTCACCCTTGTGCAGTATGACTTTAAATCTTCAAATGATTTTAATTCTATTTAATTCTATATATTCCAAAACGACTCCTAGACGATAGAGACACCGGTGTGATGTCATAGGCTTGGTAGAAAACAATCTTTGGTTTAATATCAGTTAAAAACTTTGTCGGAATTGCAGTTACTGATACTGATGATCGCTCTAGGCAAGATTTGGACTACCAACCTGGAGACTGTGGGTTCGATTCCCAGCTCATCCAATCCACCACTGTTGGGCCCCTAATTGCTCAGTTGTATAAAAGAGATAAATATAAGTTGCTTTGGATAAGGCCGTCTGCCAAATGTCTTAAATGTAAATGAAAGCTATTTTCATCTGCACTTTAGAGGTTCAAGAGAAAAGTGGTAGCACAGTGGTTGCGGTGTTGGATTCCTAATTGGAAGATCAGGGTTTAATTTCCAGCACCACCAAGCTGCCACTGCTGGGCCTCTGAATAAGGCCCTTAACCCCAAATTTCTTTGATGCATAAAGAAGATAAATGTAAGTCGCTCTGGATAAGGGCGTCTACCAAATGCTGTAAATGTGAAAGTAAATTCCACCACTTCCAAACCATTACTGATGGAGATCCTTAAACATCTCTGCGCCAGGAGGCTGTATCATCTAATTTTAATCTGGGAAGTTTGAAGAAATTCCCTCTGCTGTAATGTCTATGTGACGAGATTCTTTTCTCTCCCTATCACTTAATAGCCAATTAACTGATACGTAAAGATATTAAATATTTATCAATACAACCTAAAAGTGTTTTCAAGTTATCTAATGTTAGCTAGCTGTCTAACATAAACGGTAAAGTTTAGAAACATGTAGCAATACAACTGCATGTTTGACTCAGTAATCCATTCATCCATCCATCCATCCATCCATTGTCTATACCCGCTCATTCCTAACCAGGATCACAGGGATCTGCTGGAGTCTATCTCAACGGTCATTGGGTGAAAGGCAGTGGTACAACCTGGACAGGTCACCAGTCCATTACAGACAAACAACCACACACACTTACTCTCACTCCTATGGGCAATTTAGAATCACCAATTAATCTAACATACATGTTTTTAGGCTGTGGGAGGAAACCGGAGAACCCGGAGTAAACCCACACAAACAGAGGGAAAACATGCAAACTCCACACAGACTTTGAAACTCTCTTTCTAAAACTGTCGACTGTCCAAGGTCTAGTATAGTCACTGGCATAGATTCCTAGGACATATTTATTTGTATGTTCTCTTTTTGGTCCATATAAAACTTTTGTTCCAGGTGTTCTGCCATACACAGCTGTGTTTATGGGACACATAATATTTAATTGTTTAATGTATAAAATAAGCATGTAATAATACTTGAAGGTGATGGTTCAACATGGCAGCATATGTAAGATGGTGTAATGTAACGATTAGGGTAATGACTGACACTCTTAACTGATAAAAAGCTTCTGAAAACTCTATGAGTTTCATCTGACTTTCCTGAAATATTCATTTACCACTTCTTCTCCTACACTGCCAATTTGATGGATGGCAAGTGACAGCCTTACTAAGTAACTAGCTTGTCCCACCTTTGTGCCAAAACAGCTGTCACACTACAGTAGTGTGTGTGAGTGAAATCCAGCACGACTTATCAAGCACCATCTGACTGTCTTTCTATCAGTTTTTTAATCTATCTATCTATCTATCTATCTATCTATCTATCTATCTATCTATCTATCTATCTATCTATCTATCTATCTATCTATCTATCTATCTATCTGTCTGTCTGTTCATATTATTATTATTATTATTATTATTGTTGTTTGTGTTGTTGTTGTTGTAATTAATGGTATTATTATTATTACCACCATCATTATCATCAGTCTATCTGTCTGTCTGTCCATATTATTATTATTATTATTTTATCTATCTATCTATCTATCTATCTATCTATCTATCTATCTATCTATCTATCTATCTATCTGTCTGTCTGTCTGTCTGTCTGTCTGTCTGTCTGTCTGTCTGTTCCTGTCTGTCTGTCTGTTCATATTATTATTATTATTATTGTTGTTGTTGTTGTTGTAATTAATGGTATTATTATTATTACCACCATCATTATCATCAGTCTATCTGTCTGTCTGTCCATATTATTATTATTATTATTTCATCTATCTATCTATCTATCTATCTATCTATCTATCTATCTATCTATCTATCTGTCTGTCTGTCTGTCTGTCTGTCTGTCTGTCTGTCTGTTGTTGTAATTACTACTAGTATTATTATCCCCACCATCATTATCATCATCATCAACAACAGGGCTATAACAATAATAATCTTTCTAACTGTACCACATATACTAGAATATTTTTCTACACGCGTCCACTTTTTTTTGGTTTGTTTCTGTCAAGAACCTTAATTAAATAATATTTTCACACAAACACACCCACACCAAAACATCTGTACATAAGACCCCTGGACATAAACATTACAGAATGTAAGTTTTGCCACATTAGAAACGATGCGTTTAGTATTTATGTTTTGAGGGAAATATGTGATTGCGCTCGTTGTTCCGGCTTTACGGTAAGTGTCACCTAGAACTATAAGGGAGCATGACGCTTGACAAACTGAGATACTCTCATCAGGGTTCTTTAACATGACTTATCATGGTGTATTTTAAGTTCCAAAGTGTTTGGAAGGTGTTTTTTGGTCTCTTTAACGAAACAACCCGGTTTACGCCTGCTAACAGGAGCTAAGATGAACTGAACAGTGGAGTTGTTTTTGTATTTTAAGCGGAGCCGGAAGTGGGAGCATTAATGGCAGTCGCACTCTTGATTAAGAGTTTAAAACAAAGCAAGTTCCCATATGTGGACTTGTGTGTTTGTCGGGAAAGGGAGATAAGATCGGCTGCTTGAATGTGGTCTCGAGGAATATGATTAGTTTCCCCAGTTCCGACGGAGAAACCGTCGGCGACGTGTCGGACGTGGTTGTGGAAGTTAAGACGCACAGCTCTGATTTGGGAGAGAAAGACGGAGACACCAAGGAGTCGAGTCAGGCTGATGTTTTGGACTTTCAGCACTGCAAAAACGAAAGCAGGGAGAACAAAGACATGTGTAGAAAAACATTACCGGTAGAAATCCTGATGAGGAATTTTGGGATAGCTAAAACATCTGTAACATCTGGTGGTGATGGGGATGTGGAAATTCCTAGAGATCTGGACAAAGTGGACTTCATGTTGGAAAACTTGGACCACAAAAGAAACCAAGAGACACCATCTAACAACGAGGAAGGGAAAAATCACTCAGAATTCCCAGATCTCTTAACGTCCTTGGAAGATCCTGAACTTCCTGTTTTGAAAGAATACCTTCATGCCAGAACCACAGATGATGGTCACCAATCTGAAGAGCATGTCTTCTGCACCGTATATTGTACAGCTAATGACAACTACAGGAAACCTTTAGAAACCACACCGCCATCCCAACATGGAAGTCCATCACCTTCAGATGTGTCTGTTTTACCTCAGACGGACGTTTCACGTTTAGATCCGGAGCCAGAACCGGATCGTTATCCAGAGCCGTACACGTTGAACGATCTTGCAGATCCTCCCATGTTAAACAATGTTCTCTACGTGGGGAACATACCCTTACAGTGCCGTGTGTGTCTGGTGGTCAGATCCATCACGTCTCTGCACTGTTGCAAGAAGCCGGTGTGTGAAGAGTGTATGAAAGCGTACATCACTTCTCAGGTATCACTTTGGCTTTAAAGTCATTTCTTCATCTTCAGTATTTTTTTTTTTCATGAGGAAATCAGAACACATTTACTTTACATTTACTCTGTGTGTGTGTGTGTGTGTGTGTGTGTGTGTGTGTGTGTGTGTCGCTCATGCAAGTATGTTAGAGGAATTAACCCAGCGGGACTGTTTCTAAAAATTCAACTTAGTTTCAATTTAAAGAAACACAAATTTATCCTCAAACTATAACCATAATATCTATCTATCTATCTATCTATAGGTGTTTATATATATATATATATATATATATATATATATATATATATATATATATATATATATATATATATATATATATATAATGTATGTATGTATGTATGTATGTATGTATCTCCTTTGAAATAATAACCCAGCTTTAATTTTGACAAGAACTTTCCAAAACCATTCAGTTCCTCAAAGATGATATAAAAACTATCACTCACTCACACACACACACACACACACACAACACACACACACACACACACACTGTCTGGTTAGCTATTCTTGTGGAGACTCTCCATAGGTGTAATGGTTTCTATACTGTACAAACTGTATTTTCTATCCCCTAACCCCTAAGCCCTATCCCCTAACCCCTATCCCCTAGACCCTAACCAGAAACTTTCTGCATTTTTACTTTCTCAAAAAATTTATGACTGATATATGATATAGAACCTTTTGTACCCATGGGGACCTTAATTTTGGTCTCTACTGTGACACGAATCCCCATGAGTCTGTGTATTCAGGTTTAGGGCCCCTAGGATGTATAAACCAAACACACCCACACACATACACACACACTCTGTAATAAAATATTTACAGTAGAGCTTTAATAAGGCACAAATTGCAGCGATTATAAAATGCTTTAAGTTGCTTTTTTAAATTCCTTAATTGTTTTTTACAAATTTATTTCCAAAGCGTTAAAACAAACAGTTAACCGTTAAAGCCCTATAACAGACAATAATCGCCGAAATCGCAATTATTTATTTGACAATTAATCGACACCCAAATTTGATCATCGTGACGGCCCTATTTGTAGATACTAAAGCTTCGTCCAGAATTGCGTACTACTTAAATATGTTTTGCATTTATGTCTTAACGTTAAAGCTACGAAAAACATTTAAAAGTCGGTACTTTTCGCAAATGGTGAGTGGCCTTATGCGATGGTAAAGTGTACATAGTAGGCATACCTTCAAAATCCGCGCTGGAGCAGTACTGTTAGGTCATCCGGGAACTTTTAGCGTACTGCAATTTGCATACTTAGGATTTGGACATACTACTCGCATGGTATACTCAGTTTCTCACACTATATAGTATGTGATTCTAGATCTTCAGTGTAGATTGAAAGTGATGGAGATGGTTTTAAAATTGAAAAGCTCATAAAATCGATCTTTACCTCAGCTTTTTGCTCTATTGTACACTGGTGCCTCGACTTACGAGTTTAATTTGTTCCGTGACGGAGGTCGTAACTCAAATCACTCGTATGTCGAATCAGTTTTCCCCATTGAAATAAACTGAAATGCCATTAATCCGTTACGGGTCCCCAAAAAAACACCGCAAATCTTTTTTAAATAAGAAAAATGAACTTATAAATAAAGAATATTGTATAAAAAAAACAACACAATAGGATGTACTGCAGTAAACTGGCTTTACTAAGTATAATGTACAGCATTTACCTTGGGGATCAGACGACTCCACTTGCTAACGCACGTGTCTAACTAGCTATCGAGTGAGACACGGGATGCTGGGTGGATGTAAAGTCGTTCACTGTGGCGTTTGCTACGCTAACTAGCGGTTGGGCGTCTGAACTTGGCTCGTAACCCGAATTTTAGCTCGCAACTCAAAAAAAAAAATCGACTGACAGACGAATCGCGTCTCCAAAAGCTCGTAACTTGAGACACTCGGAACTGTAGTATTAATAATGTAATTAAATAATTTAATAATTACGCAAATAAAAAGAAAACACACCAATTGAACTGATACTCGGATAAAAGGCCAGAAAGTCAGACAATTTTTTTTGTTGGATTTTTTTCCGAAGTTGATGTTGATGACCAGTGTAATGCAATTTAGTCTCGACAATAAAAAAAACAAACAATGAAAGGTTCCTTCCTGGGTGGTGTTTTTTATGCGCATGGAGGCACAGAGAAGGAGGCTGGAAGTCGTGTTGTACTGAAATTGATTGCTTAATCACAGAGCACAGCCTTTGGAAGCACTAATTACATTAGCATGCTGTTTGGTGGAAGGGCTGTGTACAGACTGCAGGCTTTAGAGATCGCATTGGCGTAATCGAGTAACACCGGCTCGCATGTTGCTGCTTCTCCTCCTTAATCTTATCTGCACTGGTATGAATGATCTTTCAGGGGTCAGAGAAAGGCTGATCTGATAAGGATGATCTCTTTGTCTGATGATTACAGACTTTTGTGAAGATCCAAATGTTTGGACAGATTCGTTGAGTTTGTGTTGGTCGGACAACAGTGACTGTGATAATATACATTCCCATGATGCACTATCCATCTATACATCCATCCATTCATCCACCTGTCCATCTATCCACGGAATGTTCATGCTTTCCTTTATCTGTTATCTGTTTATCCATTCATGCATCTGCCAGTTTGTTTATCCACCCATCTATCTATCCATCCATCCAAATCAGTAAATCTTTTATATTAATATCAGTGGAACCCGCAGAGGAACCCATTTGATTTTTAGAACGAATCCAAAAAAAAAGCCAAGCTCGCAGCAAGATTAAATGACCAATAGCTCATATTTGTCCTAGAATATCTTTCTTCTAGTTTAAAATATTTTATACTTGCCTTTATTGATAGGACAGAGGGATGAAATGGGGAAGAAAAAAAAAGGTGGGATTGTAAGGGACCTGAGGCAGAGTCGAACACGGGTCGCCGGAGAACAACAAATTACGCATGTGGGTGTCAGTGTCTTAACCCGCCACACCACGGTACCGGCCATTCAAAGTACTTGAAGGGCTGCACAATATATCAAATATTGCATAGTGCATATTATGATATCCATATGGCATTGGCTTGCGATAAATAAGCGATTTTAATATATATTAATGGCATATAATAATATATAGTGGAAGTTTTAGGTCAGTGAAGATAGTAAAATATCTGCCTCGAGGTTGTTAGTTAGGCTATGCGAGCGCACGGTTTGATGCGAGACGATCAACAAGCCGTGAAGCTTTCATAGCGAGCTAATCGTGATCAAATGAGCCAACCCGAGACGCTCGCAGCTGCTGCAGACGATGTAATGCCAAAACCAAGATGCTCCTCAAAAATATGGCGGTATTCGGGGTTTGAAAGAGACGAACATATGCAGACTAAAGTTCTGTGGTGGACATGCAAATCTCGAGTGACAACAAATCTTAGCAGTCTCCTTAAAACCAAGCACAATTTTTAGCAGCTATGCTAAGCAGAATAAACTTCGTAAACAGTTAAAGGTGTTCCAAGTAACACAATGGTTATAACATTTTTTTCAAAATAACGAATATCGCATTATTTAGCATGCTAACGCATATCGCACCTATTTGTACTTCTTTTCTAAATGTCAAGTTTACATTTGACAGTGTTTTGCTGGGGTTTTTTTTGTTTTGTTTTATGATGACGGAAAATCTACGGGTTAGTACCTGTTATCGCTGGTTTTATAGCGGCTATAAACATTCGCTTTCTCACGTGTCTTTTATTTTCTCTCTCGGTCGAGGTTGATAAAACAATCATACCATAAGAGAGTAACCACATAAATCCTGGCAAATCAGAAACTTGTTACCGCGCATAAACCATGCAGCATAATTAGGACTTTTATGTTGAAATATAACATTAGCCAGCATCTCATTTTTTTTTACGGTATTTGTCCCTCGCATTTATTTATTATTTGCCAGCAGTGGCAACCATTTAACCCGGATTTTAATGCTTTGACCACGAAAAGCCACCACATCCAAAAAAAATATAAGTTGTCTAGCGGTTGTACAAAGTGCGATTTCTCTTTAGCAGCTCTGTAACACATATATAATGTCTGGTTGTTCGAGTTAAATGGGTCACATGACTGAAAATATAACATGGATTTTCTCAGTATAAAAACAGCAGTAAAAAAATTGTCCACATGAGAAAGTGTTTCCGAAAGAATGTTAACACAACCTAAAAGTCTGGCAAAGTCATAAATCCATTCATTAAAACATCCTTTACAAAAGCTCTCACCATAAGTAGCCATTATTATTTTTATTTTTATTTTTTTAATTGGCCAATCCATCATAGGATTTTTTCTTTATTCCTGCCTTTCTTTCTTTCTTTCTTTCTTTTTTTTATTTCTTTCTTTTTTTCTTTTTTCTTTCTTTCTTTCTTGCTACTTCTTTTCTTTGTTTTTTTTTTTTTTTTTTTTTTTTTTTTTTTTTTTTTTTTTTTTTTTTTTTTTTGTTTTTTTTTTTTTTTTTTTTTTTTTTTTTTTTTTTTTTTTTTTATTTTTTTTTTTTTTTTTTTTTTTTTTTTTTTTTTTTTTTTTTTTTTTTTTTTTTTTTTTTTTTTTTTTTTTTTTGTTTTTTTTTGTTTTTTTTTTTTTTGTCTTTCTTTTTTCTTTTCTTCTGCCTATTTCTTTCTTCTTTTTCTGCCTCCTTTCTTTCTTGCTTGCTTGCTTGCATGCCTATTGTTTTTTTCTTTCTTCCTTTTTTCTCTTTCGTTCTTTCCTGCCTACTCCTTTCTTCTTTAAATAATGTTAATGCTGCCTAAAAGTCTGGCAAAGTCATAAATCCATTCATTAAAACATCCTTTACAAAAGCTCTCACCATAAGTAGCCATTATATCTTTATCTTGTTTTTTTTTGTTTGCTTGTTTTGTTTAATTGGCGAATCCATCATACGATTTAATGTGAATGACAAACAACGTTGCTATGCAAATAAATCCGTGTTCTAATGTCGGATTAAAAAAATAGATTCAGTAAAGTCTGGCCAATCAGGTTTTAGTTTTCCTGAGTGTTGTGGCATTATCGTTATTTAATAAAGTGACCCGAAGTAACATCACTCCCTTTCGCTGTAATAGGGTTTTGTCAGTACCTGTGTCATGTGACTGCAGGTGTAAATTGTGCTCGTCTGGTCTGACCCGTTATAACACGATTCATTATTAACTGTAGGTTTGAATGACGTCATGACGTGTGGACATTGTGTTGGATGACAGTACTGCATTGTTCTATCTATTCTTTCAGAAAGGATTCTTCAGCTAGGCTCCACCCATAATTACACCGCTGACTAGATTATTACAACATTAGTTAAATAAACGCCGGTTCATACTGACAAACTTTTTGTAATGTGTTCTGATTCTACTTCTTTCTTTTTCTTTCTTTCTTGGCTATTTCTTTCTTTCTTTACGTTCTTTTTTTCCTTCTTTCTTTCTTGCCACTATACTATTAAAACTCGCATTTTCTGGAACTGCTTTGGTAAGAAAAACAGTCCTGTTGAAATGGTAAATCTGATTGGAAAGTTGAGGGTTAATAATTACATTTACGACATTTGGCAGACGCCCTTCCCCAGAGCGACTTACATTACTCTCATTTACACAACTGAGGGTTGAGGGCCTTGCTCAGGGGCCCAACAGTGGCTTGGCAAGGCTGGGAATCAAACCCACAATATTCAGGTTGGCAGTCCGACACCTTAGCCATGAGCCACCACTTCCCATAGCTGGAATATAAACCTTTATATTTTCCATGGTAACCTCTCATATACCCACCACTTCTTTCTTACTTCCTTTTTTTTTGGGTTCAAATCCCAGCACCAGGGAGCTAAACCCCTTAAACTGCTTCAATTGAACAAACTAATAATGAGCTCAGTGTAAGTTGCTCTTCAAAAGGGTGTCAAATTCCATATATGTAAATATGGTTCTGAAATGCTAACATTCATTATAAAGACTCAAACTGGTTCCACAGGTTTGGTTCTGCAGGTTTGTGAGTCTGAGTAAAAACACAATCATGCTGGTGTTGGCTGTGTGACCGGGCCTTGCCCTGGGATTTGAACGCTCAGCACATGCGAACCTCTAAATCCGGACCTATAATGCAAAAAACATCAGTGTAGAAGTAAAGACTTGGGATGAAGGGTGGGGTTTTCTGGATCCACTTGCATGGGAAAAAGAATGTGGCATGAAATGCAGTATGAAAGTCTGGACTCCAGAAGTTGTAAATATGAGATGCTGAAACGGTTTAAGGTTTTCCAGACACGTGTTTATTTAATCGTATCGTTTGACTTGGCAGTGAACCACACAGATGGGAGTGTCTTCATAAAGTCGCCTGGCTGTCACACCACGAAATTCCATCCATACTGCATAAATGCAGCTTTTGTTAATCCAGTCATCTGATTTTAACTTTTTAATGTGCCTTTGTAGGTGTAGGGGTTGTAACGGTAATCGTCTAAGGGTCACATGATCATTGCCTAAATTCTTATTGCCTTGGTGAAACTTCTGTGACGTTTTGCTGACAATCACGCTTTTCTATTACCCTGAATTAAGAACTGAATGCTTTTCAGTTTGGTTCAGGACGCACGTGATGGTCAAGAGTGCCTTCTAAATATCTTTATTTTGAAAAAAAACAAAATTTTGCAATAGGAAAAAATAGAATCTTCATCAACAAGCCAATATAAAAACTGAAATTATAAAGAATTCGTGTAATGAAATCTTATTTTTTTTTCAACTTGTACAAATAGAATTCACATAGATATTAATTAGAACTTAAACACGTTTTGAAAAGCAAACAATATCCATACAAATATAGTTTTTCATCTATCTATCTGTCCATCTGGAAAGTAAAATACAGCATTACGGCAAAATATTGACACAATTGTGTATCGATATTGTAACCTTTAATGTCTTTACGTTGATTTACATGTACGTTAATATAGTACATCAAAGCACCCCCCTCCGCTAGTGTAGTTGTCGCCATCACAAAGGACTTTTTTAGAAGTAAACATGGAGGAAAAAACTAAAGATCGCCTCCGGGATTATATTTGTTGTTGTTTTTTAGCTATTTGTTAAACAGTTTTCAAAGTATTGTGATGTATTGCAATGCATCATGGCTTATTGTGTGTGTGACTCATTGTATTGTGATATGTATTGAATTGTCACAGCATAATCCTTTCAGACACTTTTGTTAAAACTAGTTACCATCATGGATTTAGGCAGCATCAAAACCCCTAAAATCAGAACATACAACTTAAAATGACACACCAGATAAACATTTAGGTTAAAATTTAAATAAAAAATAAAAAATCCAGTCGTCTTACACTTGATTGTGTAATCTGACAGTTGGTGTACCTCAGGGCTCAATAGTGGGCATGTTTTTGTTTTTATTTTACAAAAACCTTTAACATTTAGCTGATTGCTAATCTGCTAACAGAAATTGTGCCTAATGCTGGTTTTAAATATCTTAATTGCAGAGTGCCAGCTGTGTGTGATCTCTCTGTCTTTTAGCCGTCATTATAAAGCATCAGCAGGGCCAGGGAAACCTACGTCAAAGAGGTCCAGCTACTCTTAGCTTACATCTGTGAAACCATCTGCTCTTGTACTAATGGCTCTTTGTACAGCAGAGTCAGTGGATGATAATAAAATTTTATCATGTCTTTACTTTTAGTTTTTAACACAAAATGGTCCCCAGACACATATCACTGCTCTGTTTGATCACATCATTATCACTTTAAGTGGACCCCTCACCTTGTCCCGCCCTGCTGAGTCACGTGGCTGTAATTCCAGTTCAGTGGTATGTGTTTCGGTTTATGGGCCGGATCGCTGTGCTGCTACACGTTCACACAAATCTTGTTCCAGCATTTTAATGACTCACACTTTGGAGTCGTTTTACCAGAACTGGAAGCAAGCTTACGTACGTGGAATTTTTTTCTCGGAGGATTTGGCATGCTTTCCCAGCATGCTTTGTGTCATCAGGACATTTCAGATCGGTTATTTAAACATTCGATGCTAACTTTTAGAGGTTGATTCAAGTGAACTTTTCGGGTGCGTGTAGCTAGTTTGGACTGTATTTGCAGACAATTCATTAATTAAATTAGCTTTAAAAAATGGATGTTGGATAAATAAAATAATATTTGTTCCAGGAGGCCCAGCAGTGGTGGCTTGGTGGGGCTGGGATTTGAACCACAATCTTAAAATTAAACAACACCTCAACCACTGTGCCACCACTTTTTCCAGCATTTGGTAGAATAACTCCACCCCAGCCTCACATAGCCCCACCTTTCGAATGGTGGCAGAAGATCTGGACACCAGAGCAGAGCCAGCCCAGGCTCCGGTGGGGCCCTAGGCGAAATTGTACATTTGTGCAGCTTTTATTCGACATCTGACTGACGTGTAACGCAACCAATCGCAGTTGGATCTTTTTAATGTTTGTATGAAAACAGATCACGAAGCGACTTTAGAAAATGTTATGCCACATTATGCGTCCATACCAGGAACTTTATTTGTGAAAACTAGCTTATTGTTAGAGTTGTAAACACTACAGCTGCCTCGTTCCGTGAGATCTCTACGCTGGAAATCCGATAAAATCCAAGCAATCGTTTATTGACTTTATTTTAAAAATAATAAGCGTTTTAACACAGTGAACAAATCGAAACGACTTTTCCTCCGAATCTGATCACATCTTTTGCTGCGTATTTTCTTTCTTGTTGTTTAGAATCTTTTTGTCTTCGTTTGGTAGAACTTCTTTATTTCGTTCTTCCTTAAATTCGTCCTTTCTTTCTTTCTTTCTTTCCTGTGTTCGTTTTCTTTTCTTTGTTCTTTTTTTTGCCTACTTGTTTTTTTCCCTTTTGTTCCTAATTGCTTGTTTTTTTCATTTTTTTTTTTTTAAATTCTTTCTTCTGACATTTGTTCTTTTTTTTCTTTATTATGGGAACAAATGTTTATCAGCTGTTTCGTAGTAAAAGTAAGTAAAAACGTTAAATACCAAACTCCACTTTGCGAAATAGTTTAGTTTGTCAAATAGGACCACGAATTCAACACTAAATTCATTCAGTCCACCATTCTATCTATCTATCTATATCTCTCTCTCTTTTTTTTTTTTTTTTTCTCTTTTTCTTGGTGCTACAGCTATCAGATGGGTGTGACGTGGCCTAATAGACTGGCAGCGGATAGAGGGATGAGTGTGTCACCCTGCAAAGGAATTTTCTCTCATCCCCCAAACAGACACACAGATAAGTGACAGTTCTCCACCTGCAGTGTCAGATATGACCAGAGTCATTTAAAGGGACACCCGTGTCCTCGCCAAACACAGTCCTATAGTACCGGACCAGCTCGTTTTGCGAACAGGACTTTCTCCGGGCGTTAAGGACGGGACGGAAGCCTGAGCTCGCGATCCAGGAGATAATTAAGTGGAGCAGATACGGGATTGTCCTGAGTGGAGAGACAGTTTTTAAGTCATTAATCTTGTGGTCTGACTGGATAAAACACGTGTCCTGATGTCTGTCTTACTTTCTTTAATTGGATTTAATTCCATATAATAAAAGACACCCTGAATAATTAAAGGAAGCAAACGAGAGAAACGTCTGATAGGGAGGTTCGTTTCTAATATGTGTTTTTGTCGAACTTTTGTAGAATAAATATATGGAAACAATTTTCTTTCCTTCTTTCTCTTTTTTTTTTTTGCCCTCTCTTTCTTCCTTTTTTGCATATTGCTTCCGTCTTTCTTGCCTATCTTTCTTATTGGTCTCTTGTTTTTTTGCTTCTTGTTTCTTTATTTCGTTCTTATTTGTTTGTTTGTTCTAATTTTTTTTTTTTTTTTTTTTTTTTTTTCTTACTTTCTTTTCTTCTTCTCTTCATCCGTTCATTTATTCTTTGTTTTTGTTGTTTGTTTTTTTGGTCCCCAGCACATGAAGCTAAACCCTAGACTTTCTTTTCATTCTTCGTTCATTCTTTTTTTGTTCCAGTTCCTTTCTTTTGGACTTTCTTTCTTTCTTTCTTTCTTTTTTTTCATTCTTTTTTGCCCACCGGTTTCTTTCTCTTGTTCTTAATTGCTCATTTTTTATTATCTTTGTTTGTTCTTTTTATATATATTTTTCTTCTGTCTGCTCATGACTTAAAAACCCGTGGCAGCGTTTACACCCTGGAAGCTCTGATTGGAGGGCGGTAACGCAAAGAGGTGGCGCAAATACTTTAACTGTAACTTTCTTCTGCACCTGGATTCACACCCCTAGTGCTACTGCTGCCATCTGCCCTGTCGGGTGATAACTAACATACTTCCATCATGAGTTAAAGTTACTGCTAATAACAGAGGAAGAGTTTATCCTCCTCCAGCTCCTCCAGCTGAATCTGACAGCCATTGTAAATTACACATCCTGGACAAAATATTCCGATTCCAGCTGCATGTTCAGTTACCTGCTGTCGTCAGACAAAAAAAAGTCTCTCCCTCTCTCTTTTTTTACACTTTGCTATCTTCTCTCTCTCTCTCTCTCTTTTTTTTTTTTTAAACTTTGCATCCTCTCTCTCCTCTCTCTCTCTCTCTCTCTATCTCGTGCTATCTTCATATTTCCTAAACGGGGGATATCTCTCTCTCTCTCTCTCTCTCTCTCTCTCTCTTTCTATCTTTCCTAAACTGTGCTATCTTCTCTCTCTCTCTCTCTCTCTCTCTCTCTTTCTATCTTTCCTACACTTTGCTATCTTCTCTCTCTCTCTCTCTCTTCTCTCTCTCTCTCTATCTTTTTCTATCTTCTACTCTGGCTATCCTTCTCTCTCTCTCTCTCTCTCTTTCGTTATCTTTCCTAACTTGCTATCTCTCTCTCCTCTTCTTCTATTTCATAACTGATATCTTCTCTCTCTCTCTTTCTATCTTTCCTAAACTTTGCTATCTTCTCCTCCCTCTCTCTCTCTCTCTCTCTCTCTCTCTCTCTCCTCACTTTGCTATTTCTCTCTCTCCTCTTCTCTCCATCTTTCTACACTTTGCTATCTTCTCTCTCTCTCTCTCTCTTTTCTCCCTCTTCTCTCCTTTCTTCGATCTTTCCGACTTTGCTATCTTCTCTTGTTATTTTCTCAGTTCTCATCTATCTTTTATCTTTTCCTACAATTGTTATCTTCTCTCTTCTCTCTCTCTCTCTCTCTCTCTCTATCTTTCCTACACTTTGCTATCTTTTCTCTCTCTCTCTCTCTCTCTCTCTCTCTCTCTTTCTATCTTTCAGTCACTTTGCTATTTCTCTTCTCTCTCGCTCTCTCTCTCTATCATTTTCCACTTTGCTATCTTCTCTCTCTCTCTCTCTCTCTCTCTCTCTCTTCTCTCTCTCGCTCTCTCTCTCTCTCGCTCTCTCTCTCTATCTGCTCGGTGTATCTGTATATTATCCCGCTCTCCTGCTAACAGTATTCATCTTCCGTTGTTGTTTTTGCCAGCTGGTGGCAGATTAAGTAAGCGATGCCAATAAAAGCTCTCTCAGCCGGTGTTCAGTATTGTTCTTCTAATAACACTTAATACTGAGGAAATGTAAGCAGATCATTACATCCTGACAGACCAGAATACTTGGCCCGCGTCCTACCCTGAATACTGGTGTATAAATGCTTTGTCAGTGCACCGTTGATGCTCATTATGCAGCGTGAAGCGCTGGCACTCGCAGGTATGCGCTAATCTTCGTGGTGCAAATCGGTGCAAGACAACCCTCATTAGGAGACGTACGACTACCCGCGTTAGGGGATGTGAGGTGTAGAATTTTTCAGACAGAAAAACTGTGTAAAGCAGAAAGAAAACGAACTCGATGAAGGTGTTCAGTTGGTGTAAATGTGTTAATTGCGTTATGCGATTTATTTACATTGCCAGTATTTGGCAGATGCTTTTAAACAGTAAAATCTTACATTAATTCTCTCTCTGTTATTTTTTTATTAACTGGGCAGTTAATGGCAGTAATGGCAGCTTGGTGATACTACAAATCGAACCCATGACCTTCAAGTCAGCAGTCTGACACCTTCACCAGTGAGCTCCAACATTGACATCTGACGTTTGTTATAGACTTTCCGTGTTGGTCTTTCTTTCTTTTTCTTTCTTTCTTCTTATTTTTGGGGGGTTTTTTTGGTTACACTTTCTTCTTTCTTTCTTGTTTACATACTTGTTTCTTTCATTTTGCCTTTTTTTTGCCTACCTGCTTCTTCCTTTTTTTACTTTCTTTCGTTAAGTACTTGTTTTTTATTTCTGTTTTAGATGTTGAGTTGCTGACCTTCAGTCTAATACCTACAACTTCAAATTGACATCTGACGTTTGTTATAGACTTTTTTTTGTTGGCTAAGTTTTTCTTTCTTTCTTTCTTTCTTTCTTTCTTTCTTCTTCTTTTTTGCATACTTGCTTCTTTTTTTTCGTTTATGAATTGCTTGTTTTTTCATATTTGTTTGGTTGAACTTTCTTTCTTTCTGTCTTTTTTTTTTTTTGCCTACTTGCTTCTTTCTTTCTTTTATTTGTAATTTTCATGAAAGACAATGAACTCGATGAAGATGCTGCTGGAAAATGTTTAGTTTCTGACCTTCAAATCAGCAGTCTGACACCTTCACCAGTGAGCTCCAACTTCAAATCGACATCTGAAGTTTGTTATAGACTTTTCTTGTCGGCAAAGTTTTTCTTTCTTTCTTTCTTTCTTTCTTTCTTTCTTTTATTGCAACATTCCCCACAGTTATATATAACAGTCGCATCTAATCGGGAAGAATTTTCATCTGTAAACAATCAAACAGACCCAATCTTTTTCACCTGTATGTATTCAGTACTACAGCATGACTACCCAAAACATACAGCAGATTTAATAAAGCATCATGAAGGTACAGCAGACAGGACAGGGGTGGACTCAAACGGTCCGTAAATGATGATATTCAACCTGTTTTTGCTCTCTGAGGTGTGACCAGTTCATAATCATCTTTAAATTTGGAGGTATTATTTATAATCAATGCAATTCTACGTGAAATTTATCTAACAAGAAAAAGACAAAGAAAAGATTTCTCCGAAAGCCAACTGACAGATTTAGATCAGACCTGGGATCAATTAATTGGATTGTAATTATTAATGTTGACTTGTGTTACAAATGTCCTGTTGTGGTTTGTTAAATAGTTTTATTTAATATATTTTAGTTTATTGAAAACTGTGCACATTTTTTATACATTTGGTTCAATAGTAAATCAGTGTTTTTTGTGCTTGATAAAGTTAAGATAGTAAAATATCACTGTGTATTTTGTTGTATTTTTATCGATCTTCACTTTACACCCCAAAGTGTCACGAAATCATGTGGAATCATTAATATGTAAACATTTTCTATGCATTTGTGTAGAGCTGTGTCAAAATAGCGACACGGCTAATTATTGATACACACATATATATATATATATATTATATATAATTAAAAACCCTTAGTGCTTGTCGAACGGACTTCCTCCTCCACTCCTGAAGTTGGCGCTAACACTTTTAGCCATTGTCTCGGAAAAAAAGCATGTCAGGAAAAATAAGGGCTTCTCCGACTATGAATTGTTTGTATTTTTAGCTATTTATTTATTGTGTGTTTTGTATTGCCAGTCTTATCATGATCTATGTATCGTAATGTCGTGTCGTGTATCATATCGCCAATACACAGCCCTACAGAAATAACACAATAGATTTTCGGTGATTTTAAAAGCATTTAAAGCAATATTAAATGAGTATTATAAATACTCTGATTGCTGTTATCAATAAAAAAAAACACTTTTATTCTAATTAATGGTAAAATAAAAAGAAATCAATAAATTTTAGAAAATCAGAAATCAGTCATTTTGCTTTGTTTTAGAAATAGTCTGAAAATGTTATCTTCACATTATCTGTAAATTTGTTTTTTTATATAGAGGCGTTTTTTTTTTTGCAGCCTTTATTAGGATAGGATAGGATAGGATAGGATAGGATAGGATAGGATAGGATAGGATAGGATAGGATAGGATCGGATAGGATTAGGATAGGATAGGTAGGATAGGATAGGATAGGATAGGATAGGATAGGATAGGATAGGATAGGAAAGGATAGGATAGGATAGGATAGGATAGGATAGGATAGGATAGGATAGGATAGGATAGGGGTGAAATGGGAAGAGGGAGGTGGGATGGGACTGGAAAAACCCTGAGTTGGACACGAACCCGGTTCACCCGTATCCCAGCGTATGTGCCGGTGCCGTAACCCACTACTAGAGGCTATTTTCTAATCTTTTTTTTTTTTTGCACTTAGGAGACCAGTTAGTCTTTATTCTTAACTCATCAGCACTTTTTAGGCTTAATGCTGCATGTGTGTCCGTCCCCAGGTCATCTCCGGGCTTGCAGAGATCGCGTGTCCGATCCCGGAGTGCAGCGGATACCTGGCAGAGAGCGTAGTTCTGACCCACCTGGCATCTGAGAATGTGGCCAAGTATAAATATTTCTTGGAACTTGGCAGACTCGACTCGGGAACAAAGACCTGTCCAAAGTGTAGCTTGTTTACGTCACTGAAAGGACGTGGCGAGCCGATGCAAAGCAAAGACGAGCCGAAATACAAGGTACGGTAGAGCGGATCGTACTGATTACTGAATTACAGCTAGTTGTAATTACCCTGAATGACCTATACACAGATTCTGAGAGGGGTGATGTCATGGGCGGATCTTACAGCATGTATTTTGTCTGACATTTCTTTAGCTCCCTATACAAAACTTTAGAATTCTAGCAATGACTTCATAAAGTCTTAAATGTACATACTGATATTTATATCCAACCTCACGAACCTAAATTGTCCTTTAATTTTATAGAAGTAGCGAAATCGTTTTGTTTGGTTTTTTTTAAACAGCTCACATTCTGTTCATGGTTTATGGATCACATTTGCGTTGTCTGTTCTGTCCTAATTCACAGTGTCTGCCCACAGATCCAGTGCAGTAAATGCGAGCTAGTGTGGTGTTTTAGATGCCATGCGCCGTGGCATGAAGGGGTGAAGTGTCGCGATTTCAGGAAGGGAGACAAGCTGCTGCGTAACTGGGCCAGTATCATCGAACAGGGCCAGAGAAACGCCCAAAAATGCCCACACTGCAAGGTACAGCACACACACACACACACAACCACCCATCACAATACATATATTGTAGAAATAATGTGCATGTGAAAGATAGTTGTATAGTATAGTTGTTATTATGTGTCCTAAAAGACATACTTTACACCGGTGGTTCCAAAACTAACACCAAATCTATAAACTAGCAGGTGGTTAGTATATAGAACAAGTAGACGCATTAAAAGCCTGCAGCTGGTATATTTACATTTACATTTTTGGCATTTGGCGGACGCCCTTATCCAGAGCGACTTACATTTATACAACTGAGCAATTAGAGTTAAGGGCTTTGCTCAGAGACCCAGCAGTGGTGGCTTGGTTGAGCTGGGAATCGAACTCACAATCTTCAGGTTGATAGTCCAACACCTTAACCATGAGCCACCCCGGTATATGGTGGTTAGTTTATGGAACAATTAGACGCATTAAAAGTCTGCAGCTAATATATGGTGGTTAGTATATGGAACAAGTAGACGCATTAAAAGCTTGCAGCTAATATATGGTGGTTAGAATATGGAACAAGTAGACGCATTAAAAGCTTGCAGTTAGTATATAGTGGTTAGTATATGGAACAATTAGACGCATTAAAAGTCTGCAGCTAGTATATGGTGGTTAGAATATGGAACAAGTAGACGCATTAAAAGCCTGCAGCTTCTACATTCTAAAAATGTCCTGCCGCCATGTTATTTGAGCAGATTTTGCTTTTCCGTTGAACATAAACGATACACAAGTAAAGCGTTTGTATGGGTCATAGAGCGGCTCGTATTTCAGCCATTTTTTCTTGGTGCAATCTCATATTTCGGTGCATCCACACTAGCCTTTCTACGCCCCTTCTTACTTTAAGGATGAATAGCTGATAACTTTGGTAAAAGAGAGAAGTCTGACACTACATGATGTCAGATCATTTTGTCTAATAATAGTGTGAAAAGAGGATGTCTGTTGTTTTTTCTTACTTCCCCTCCATCCCGTTTTCTGTCTCCATCCTAACAATAAGTGGCTATGTTGCATTCCAGGAAGTTGTAGCTCAAAACCGAAGGCTTTGCTATGGATGAACAAACACAGAATCCTCAACGTTTTGCTTAAGCAAACAATTCAATTCCATTTCGATTCTTCAATGAAATAGCAAACTTATGCCATGTACAGTATATCCTGGCCAGGTTGGTAAGGGTTCCGTTGTGGGCGTAGATTGTGTGGTGTGACATGAACCTCCTGTTAAAGACTGTATAAGTATAATATGAATATGTTATTATATATGGTACTGTAGTCACAGACACACAGTATATATATATATATATATATATATATATATTAGATATATATATTTATAATATATATATATATATATATATATATATTATATATATATACTGTGTGTCATGTGATCTTACAGTCTGGTCGAAAAGTTGTAGGCAACTAATGAAAGTAAAAATACATGAATTTTAAAGTTTGATTGATTTAGTATAGTAGGTCGAGACCAGAAACAGATTTTGCCGGTGGTTAAATGTAAAAAAAATTGGATCAAAATTGTATACTTTCTTAATATATAGTATGCGACAAACTGTGTGTAAAGTGATGACAGGGGTGCCTTGACTTAATTCACTCCGTGGCGGAGCTCGTAACTCAAATAACTCGTATATCAAATAAATTTTTCCTATTAAAATAGATTGAAATGCGTATAATTCGTTCCGGCACAGCAATTTTTTTTACATGGTTTTTAAATAAGAAAAATAAATAAATATTGAATAACGTATAAAA
The DNA here is from genome assembly GCA_005784505.1 of Bagarius yarrelli. Lineage (NCBI taxonomy): Eukaryota > Metazoa > Chordata > Actinopteri > Siluriformes > Sisoridae > Bagarius > Bagarius yarrelli. The sequence goes on from VCAZ01000077.1 coordinate 1,300,784, forward strand.
ACTGCAATAAACTGTTTTCATTAAGGTACAGCATTTTCCTTGGGGATCAGATGACTCCACTTGCTAACTCTGCCTAGCTATCGAGTGAGACATGGGATCCTGGGCAGATGTTACAGCGTTAGGTGTGGCATTTGCTACGCAAACTAGCGGTTGGGTGTCTGAAGGTGGCTCGTAACCCAAATTTTATCTCGCAACTCAAAGCAAAAAAATCGTCTTAGAGACATCTCGTATCCCCAAAAACTCGTTAGTTGGGACGCTGTAGTTTGCCTAATTTTTAAGTTAATGTATGATGGACACTTTACTACCGCATGAGCCCACAGGAAAGATGACTCCTCGGTGCGATGCAGCACTTTTTAAATGTAAAAGCACTTAAATTGCACTTAGTTTACCATTTGCTTAAATTTTGTAAAAAAAAAAATTCAAGCTATTATGTGACGGTTATATTTCCCGTAAAACAGGAAGTCTATCACATGGCACGTATAGATTATTCCATTAAAAATTTAGTGTTAGGGTTAGTTTTATTAAACTATTTATAACACCGATTTTATTTCTGAATTTTCAGATTCTATATTTATTTGCTGAGATGTTTCTTTTGCTGCCTTTTATAACTAAGAGATTGGGTCATTTTTAGGAGGGGAAAAAATTCCTGCCTGAACCATGAACAGGCAGATACCTGCCCTATCCTTTACTCCACCCGAGCTAATATAGTTTAACCCTGTGCAGAAAAGTGGTTTAAAAAAAAACTGTTTTTATACAAATTAAAAGCAATTTTTGTTCTTTGTTTTAGTGGCATTATTCTGATTATATGTTCACAACAAGAAAGAGACTAGAATTAAGTTTAAAATTAAAATATACTGTTTATTTATATAAAATATTATTTGTGGATAAAGTTTTCCCTGTCCCGCCCACTCCCGCTGACATTTTTCCCGGTCCCGCCCACTCCCGCTGACATTTTTTTTTGTCACGCCCACTTTCGCTGACATTTTTCCCTGTTCCGCCCACTCCCGCTGACATTTTCCCGGTCCTCCCCACTCCCAGTATCATTTTTCCCAGTCCTGCCCGCTCCCGGTAGCATTTTTTCCTGTCCCGCCCACTCCCGCTGCCATTTTTTCCATTCCCACCCACTCTTGCTAACATTTTTTCCAGTCCTGCCCACTCTCACTTAAATTTTTCCTGGTCCCTCCCACTACCACTTAAATTTTTCCTGGTCCCTCCCACTCCCACTGATGTTTTTCCTGGTCCCGCCCACTCCCGCTAACAATTTTTTCCTGTCCCACCCACTCCCGCTGACATTTTTTTCTTCATTAACGACATTTGGCAGACGTCCTTATCCAGACCGACTTACATTTATCACTCTTATACAACTAAGCAACGGTGGCAACTTGGTTGTGCTGGGAATCAAACCACAACTTTCATTTAGCAGTCCAACACCTTAACCACTACACAACCACCAGTTCTTTTTCTAGATTGCTCAAGACATTGTCAGAGGCTGATGTTGAGGAAATATCCTTTCAAAATAGGAAAGAATGTGAATCAGGCAGCATCAGATAAGGGAAAAAAATGTTTTTGGAACAGCACGTTTCTTTGTTACACTTCACAGTGATGGTTAATGGCTCAAATAAAACGTAGATACTAACCAAGCCCACAGGGCGGCAATATTTTCACAGCTCTATAAAAAAACGTTTATATTATCAATTAGCGTGAATTCGTTCAATCAGAGATTCGATCCTTGTGGAAAAAAACAGTAGATGAATATAGTTTATATTAGCTACAGTTTAATACATGGAGCTTAATTTAAAGATAGATAAGATAAAGATAAAGATAGATAGGAAAGATAGAGCTTGATTTAACCCAGTAAAACTAAAAATTAAGACTAAAACTAATTCTTGACACCACTCACCTTTTTATTTTAAAAGCTAATGATGGCATTTCTGGCTGCCCACAAGTATCACATGCTTTTAATTCTGCAAACCAAATAATGAGGCATTTTTCCCCCGATGTTAGATGCGTAGTGGCTTAAAGTGACCCAGGGAATCATAAACAAGCCTAAGCAAAAGTCAAGCATGGCCTGTTTATCGATCTTTCCTCAGGTGCACATCCAGCGGGTCGATGGCTGTGATCACATGACCTGCAGGCAGTGCAACACCAACTTTTGTTACCGCTGCGGAGAAAAATATCGACAGCTGCGCTTTTTTGGTGATCACACGTCCAACCTGAGCGTGTTTGGCTGCAAGTACCGCTACCTGCCCGAGAAACCGCACCTGCGTCGTCTTATTCGTGGATCGGTGTGTGGTAAGTGTGTTTAGCTATATACTTCTAAACTATATATACTTCTAAACGATGTTATTATTCATAACATACAATTTCTGTACATAGGTTATAATACGCTTGTGTCGGCCGCAAGGAAGTTTTGAGTGATGCTCAAGCTAAATCTCAGTGCTCAAGCTAAATTTTTTTTTAGCCACGGTTTGGTCATCGATGATAAATTCTGAAATCCTAGAAGATTCCTATAATCCTACGCTTAATGGTGGCTAGTTTGATGTTCATCGACAGACGATCGATAATTGTTGCGATCAGGGCTTGTTTTCCATCTCTGATAAAATTCTGGCAGTGTGAAAAAATTTCAGACACTTTCCTGCACTGCGACTTTTCCTACCATGACCTTCAATCCAAGATCCAATAGGATCGCCGAACCTGATGGCGCAATTAGCGTCATAATTTCAACCCTTATTGGGAAAATGTGCAAAATGTTTGTACGAGCAACAATCACCCAAAAAAAAACATTAAAAGCACACTGTTTAAGCTTAACACATAGCCAGTAGGTCTTTACTGTATATCGTGAGTGACGATATTGGTATTAAAATAACAAAAACATCAACATTTACCTCAGATCTTTCGGTTAATTATTAAGAAAAGACATAGCGATTTAGCAAGTTAGCATTAAGCACAAACCAGCCTTTCTTTGGGTTCTGCTATACTGAGAGCTATCGATGTTGTTCCAAAGATCATTAACTTCGAGCTCTCTGAAAATGTTCAGCTTTAAGCATGAAAGGGTTAATGGGGTTAATAGTTAATGCAAAATTCTCTGGTAATAACACATCATGCTAGTGAAAAACAGACCTAATGGTTAATGGCCAGACATTTTTGACATTTTTAATGGAGTAGCAAGAAAGTACATACATGCCTCTTTTTTATTATTCATTTACTAAAATAACCCAAGATTATCACTTGACTTTGGTCACATAGATGGTGGCTATGTGTCATGTTGAGGCATTAACTTCCTGTCAGAACTTCCTGAAACAAGCGCTGTTGTGGGATAAATTATAAGCTAGTCAGGCAGTCTGTATGCTCGTTGGCATAAAAGAAAAAATACATACAGCAAGTGTGTTTAATATGTTTAAGGTTTATTTCTTGTCTTTGAAATATCTGTCAAATTTTGTCTCCAAAAATATCTCAGTGCTCCTCAGTGCCCAAACCTTAGAGGCAGCCGTACTTTTCGTAGAATGTGCTCTGAATCTGTCTGGATTCGGGTGAGCTGAGAGTTCATACACCCTCAAACACCCACCTACTCATTGTCTCTTGGGTGGATGAATGACCTTTCCTAGACGCTTAGATTCAGATGAATAGTTAGTCTGATCGTCTCCATTGTGTCCTGTCCGACAGCCTCATGGGCTTTACCAACTAGGGCCGAGGTGTTTCTCAGCAGTCTAGATAAAAGCCTTGGGGCCTTCGGCGATGCCAGTGTTTTAGATGACAAATAGCTAGCTAGTGGGCACCGACTCTGGGCATCGTCTGGTACCCTTGCTACCTAACCCCAGCCACGTTAGCATAAGCTGCAAGGCTGCTAGAGAAGATTCTGCATGAATACGTTTTCTGCCATGATCTTGGCACCTCAAGAAAATACGGAGACCCCTGTGGTGTCATTCCAGCCTTGAGGAACTGCTCAGTGAGCTTACTGGCCCTCGGGCCAAGATCCCTCATCTCGACTGGCCATTCTATGTTAAGCCTGCGGCAGTGGCTCTGCAATCTGAAGGACGACCTGAAAGGAGTGAGGAAAATGCCTCAGCTAGATCCACCTGCGAGCCCCACAACGTTAGCCTGCAATGTGACTTAGCTACAACGGGGCCTGAGCCTCAAGGGCTACACATCTGGCCTCTGTCATTAAGCAGACAGGCAGAAGCAGAGCATGCATAGCAACATTAGCTCGCAATGCTTGCACACAGATCCCTCGAGAGCTGCCCCTTTGCCAGGACATCATTCCATGTTTAAACTTTTCCTTAAACACACTGAAATTCGTGGAAAAAAGAGCATTGCTGGATGGTTCCCTCATGTACTTCTTGTTTGCTTACGTCACCTTCCAGTGACGTGTCACTTTCCGTCTAGACTAATTTTACACGTGCCTCAGAAGCGTTATTACACAAGACGCACACAAAACTCGGTCTAAAATTTGGTCTAATTATAAAAGAACACACCGTGCCAGACAATTAGTTTAGTAATTGCAGCCTGTCAGCTCCGCCCCCCAACTATTCTGCCTTTTCTAAGGTGCCATTACTTTTGCATAGCAAAATGCCAAGAACAAAGTGTGCCAGTAAATCAGTTTTCTTTTCTTTTATTTATTCCCTGATGTGACTAGATTGCGTGTTGCTCGCTTCACAGCAGGTAAAGTGCCCGGGGTATGCAGACGCGTACGCATACACACACTAACAATAGCTCTAAAATATTATCATTTATAAGTTTATCCTATATAAATGCCATTGCTGTTTTTCGTTTGTTTGGTGACCAGACTAAAGCCGGATGATATTTTTACCATAATGCAGTCCTCAAAGTCTACACTAACATCTGTAGTCTTTAATGGCTAGTTTAGCATTAGTTTAGACAATTGCGATCCTCTGATGAAATTCTGCGGGTGTCAGAAGATTTTAGACATTCTCCTCCAGTGTGACTTCTCCTACGACGGTCGTCAAACGAAGAACCAGTAGGAGCTCCTGAACTTGATGATGCAGTTAGCATGACAACATTGAGACAGTTTGAAAAAATGTGGAAATTAGTCCGTGGACAGAACAGCAAGAACTTATTTAGTTATAGAGGAAAAAGGAGTTTTTATATGACTTGTCGTCGCTTCTGTTTGTCCGCTGCTAGCTACCATTTAGCAAGAAAACGCTGGTTGTTGAACGTAAGCCACACTTGTATCACTTGTATTGCTTATTCTGCAGTGGGTAAAATGCTGGTGTTCAGGCACACAAACAATAAGTATCCGTCATTTTCTAGGGTGCCATTAATATAGTTCTACATAAACGTCATGGCTAATTTATTTGTTTGTTTTTTCTTCCTGACAGCGGGTAAAGTGCTGGTGGCGCCAGTGCTCATTGTCCTGGTGGTGGTGATCGGAGCCTTGGCTTTGGTTATTGGTAAGAATATCTGGAGGTTTTTTTTTTCCCTTATTCATCTAATTATTACATAGTTATAAACGTATGAAGTAGATATGGAAGAGATTTGCTTGTGTCACGTGATCATAGGGTTTTGTAGGAATGAAAATATTAATCTGTTTAGTAAGTGAAGGCAGAAAGGGGGGGAGGGGGGCAGGGATGATGGATTCCTTGTTGACCACATTAACTGTGTAACATCAACAAATATTCGTGTCTACAATAAAGAAAGAAATTAAGATATTTTATATCTATATTATATTAAACTCGAATTATTATTTTCATTTTTATCTTAAGTAAAAATTATACTAAAAATTGTAGTACTTTGAAAGTTAATAGATTTAAAGGGGCTGAAATCACAGACATGGGGGCTAAAAAGGGTCTAGTACCACCCCTGATGTATGGTACTGCCTTCGAGTAGAAAATGCTGTTGTAAAAACATTTCCTCTGCTGTTTATGATCTCTTCTCAGGTCTGGTGGCATTCCCTATTTACTACATCTGTAAGAAGAATAAACATCCCAACGGCATGGGACGCTGGCTGTGCTGAGACTGCACTTGTCCCTCACACTTATACACACACACACTCATGACGCAGTGATATGGAGATATGGATAATGCTAACGTGAGCTCTTAGTTGTTTTTTTCTTTACCTCTGACACACACTACTCCATCCAGGATTTTTCATAGCACACAGTGTGTTTGTAAGAGTTCATCCCGGTTCAGTTTGTTGTTATTGTTTAGCCATCGACCCAGTGTGATGTACTTCACCTTAACTGGAATTTGGCACCATTATAAAAAAATGTTTGTGTGTGGATATACTGGCAATCCGTGCCAAATTTGACTTGCTGCCTAAAAGATGCACCATGCGGTTAGTATCAGTCCTGACGCCTTGTTTACACCTCACACTAACATGCATTATGAAGCTACGTATTTATATTCAAACCAGGTCCTGCTGTTACACCTGGTATCCGACGGGGTGGTGTGAGCTGATCTCACATAAGAGTTAGGAGATGGTTTGGGGTTAAGTTTTACTTATTTTTCCTCAGCCAGCCAGGGTGCCAAAATTTATGGTTTAGCCGTCGCATGTTTGTCTGGGATATCCGAACGGTTTGAAAACTTTTCTGAGCAACAGTCAGGCCAAACCTAAAGCTGATCCGCCAGATGCAGAAACCAGTTCACTAAAAGGGGAAAGGATGCAGGATGTAAAAATTTGCAAAACCTAAATTTATTTTTAAGTAATAAAATTAGAAAGAGAAAGAAATTTTTGCCATCAGCATTAAAACGTATCATTAACGTTATGTTCCTTTTTTTTCTTCCCCGTCTCTACCGGCTTAGGGTTTTATTCTGAACATTTGAACATGATGTGCTTGTAATGCAGTTACAACATTCATTACAACATTACAAAAATCATTGGAAACAACACAATGATGCATTTTAACAGATTTGGTAAATACAAACCCCAAGCAAAAAGTATGGAATCACCACTCACGGAAAATGTCTGTTCAGTTGTTTAATTATGTAGAAAAAATAATTGTCACATAGACGTGTTGTGATTGACTACAATTTTCTTTCTTTTTTTTATTTTGTAAGTGTTTCTTGAAGCCAGAACGTTGGAATGTTGAATAAAATTAGTTTTAAGAATTTAGGGGGTTTTTTTTGTTTGTTTGTTTTTTTACACAATTAAATAAACATTTACCAACAGTGGTGATTCCATATTTTTTTTGCCAGGGGTTGTATGCCTAAAAAAATCTGTAGGCTCTCAGTTTTCCCTATACCCAAGTCTATATGGGCATCAGGGCCGTGTAAAAATATTGTCACAGCTAACTATCGCAATATATACCGCAATATATATAATTTTTTTCCGACAGTTTAACGATATTCTGATCTCTATTATCGATCCATATTTGAAAGAATTTACGTTAATATTCAATTCAAATCCTCAGCTTGTGTCAAACGACTTCCTCCTCCGCTCCTGTAGTTGGCGCAGAGATATACAGCTATTGTCCGAGAAGCAAACATGGCGGAAGAGTGTGTCCGGCTTTGTATTTGTATTTTGTATTTTTTGAGTATTTTTTTCAACTTTATTAAACTGTCAGGACAGAGAAGAAATGGGGGAGATAGTTAGAGAGAGAGAGAGAGGTGGGACCGGAAAAGACCAGAGCTGAAATCGACCCCGGGGTTGCCAGAGCACAACAAAGCATGTGGGTGCTGGCGCCTTAACCCACTACACCACGACACTGGCCATATTCGTTGTATTTTTAGCTGTTTGTTTAATTTTTTTAATTTAAGTATTGCAATATATCGTCATATATTGTATCGTGATATGTATCGTATCGTGAGGCCCTTGTCAGTACACAGCCCTATTTAATATTCAGAGATTTTCCATTACATGTGCGTCTTGCGATGGATTTAGAATTGAATCTCAGACATTTTGGGGGTTTTTTTTGGCTGTATTTTAAAGAGACTTTAAAAAAAAGGACCGTTTTATACGTTAAAGAAAAGCTTACGTTAGTTTTTAGAACTTTATATATTTAAAAAAATTAATAAAATTTGATTCAAATTGAAAGGTTGTTTATAAATTGCCATACGGTATAAAAACGACTAGGAGACGCAAAGCATTCTGAAACTGTAAAAAAGCAGCACCTTCGTCCAGTTCTAGTCATGATGCTTTTTTTCCCCCCTTCTTTAACTGTACCTGTGTGAAAACATGTCTGCGGCTTCACGCATTAGGGGTTGGCGGAAAGCCACCATGCCGTATCGTTCTTTACTAATCACAGAAACGCAGAATAATCTGAAATGTTAACCAGACCTGATATACCTTTATCACTGAGCACTTCTCCACCATGTCCTCACAGCACATCCGCATTTTTCAATACATGCGTACAACGGATGTAAAGAGTCATTCCAAAATCTGATAACATGTTAAGAAATGAAACCAAGATAAATCACTGCAGAACGTTTTCCACCCTAAAGTAAAAAAAAATAATTACAACTCGTCTTTCAGGGGAAAAACCCCTAGTGGCGTAAGTGTACATATCCATGAATTATTAATCTATCAATCTTTTAATTGTGTTCTGTCACTCGGTGGCCTTGTGTGAAAGTGCATCAGAAAGGCAGATCTTGACTTGCCAGTATTTTTCTGCCCTTTTTTGTAAGAACATTTTAAAAGTTCTAAGGCCGTCTCCTGTGCACCGCCTACTTCTGGTCATCCCACGGATGTTTTAATTTGGATCCAGCTCTATGATCTGCCGCTAGCTCTTTCAGAAACCTCGATCTTTCGGTTAAACCACTTCTGGGTCATTTGTCTTAATGAAAAGTAAAAAAAAATCCAGGTAACTATTAGAAACCTGAAGGTTTTGCACTACAAATTAAAATTGTTATTTTTAATTTCCTCCAGTTTGATTAAAATCTTCAGTTCTGGCTTAGGAAAAGCAGCCCCGTATTACAGTGCTACCGCCACCGTGCCGCACTTTGGATGTGTTGTTCTTTTGGTGTGCTTGTTTTTGCATCAGACGTACCTTTTGGAATATTCTTAAGGCCGCATAACACGTTTTGTCGCGTGCCCCGGAGCAATTTTAGTTAAGTAAGGAAGGGTTTCTGTCTTACCAACCACCGCATGAGGTTGTTCACATCCAAAGAGTCATCAGTACTTTGCGCATATTCCTTCAGCTTCTTTAGTGAATCTCTTCGAAGCATCCTTTGTACATTTTAGTTTTTGTTTTTTGTTGTTTTTATTAAGATTTTTTTTTTCCTATTTGTTATTAATAGGCTTCACTGTGTTTTTTTTTTCATGAGACATACAATGTTAAGCATTTTTATACCCGTTTCCTGATCAGTAATTATAAACAATGGTGATTTAAGCAGTCGGATAAAACCCAAGAAGATGGTTTCACCGAGATCCGTACAAAAATAGCTGGCCTATTAAATTGGGATCAATCGCAATCATTTCGTTGAGTACAGATATACTTTTCGTTGAGTACAGATATACTTTTCGTTGAGTACAGATATACTTTTCGTTGAGTACAGATATACTTTTTGAAACGTTGTCTGTAATTGGTTTATTCTGAACGCAGGTCTTAAAGGGTGTGAATGCGTATCCAACCAGGTGACCTGTAACCTTTTCATTTTTCTTGTTTTTTTCTAGTTTTTCTTTTACAGTAAGGATTTGATAAGATTTATCTCACAGTTCAGCCATTTTAACAGGAGTTTTTATTATTTTTTTTGGATATTTGGTTATTCTCAGGTTCATCCTATAAGATCGAACCTTCTGTATATTTGCACTTGACCTTTGACACCGATGATGTCCGGTTAGTCGTTAAAGTTAAGCGGTGGTTATATATGCGATGAATATATGAATCTAGACTCGGATCCAGTGTTGTATAATACGCTCAGTGTTGGGCTTGGAAAGTAATTAGGTATAGTTACTAGTACAAATAGTAACTGAGTTACATCATTATAAAAGTAATTAATTACCCAGGGAATTAACTATTGCCTTATTTAAAAAAAAAATCAAATAATTTGGACGCTGCCAATATTTAATAGGTTAAATAACTAAATATTATAAATCATTGTACACTAATAGACACTATTTTAATGTTGTGGCGTCATGTGACGATGTGAGGTGATCTATCAGATTCGGATTACTTGCCACCGTTTGGTTTTTTTTTACCTAAACAATCGTGTCTTTTACCTCAACGAGGGAAAAGTAGTGTTTTATACTTTCAGGTTGTGAAAGTTACCTTTTAACTCGTTGAACTTGCCATCGCTCTGAATCCTGTACTACGTCAGAATTTCATTCGTACTTCCCGTAACCACACTATACCGAACATCATTTTTTAATTGTTGAAAAGTACGTCCTTACTTAAATGTTGTACATACTTAATTACTATGCGATTTCGGACGTTGTCATTGGTGTGTGCGACTGTGGATGCTTGTGTTTAACACTCGCGCTTACTTTCGCCTCTACCTTAGCCAGTCATCATCATTTATGTGGTTGTCCTCCACCCCCAACACACATACCCACTAATCATCAGCAGTTTTGTTTGTACCACCTGACCCGACATACACTGGGGGAATTAAAACCGCTTCACTGGGTCAATTATAGTAACGTCGCATGTTATTGTCAGTAAGGATAATGACGTTATAATGCGGAAAACAGTAATTCGATTGATTAGTCATTACTAAAAAAAAAAAAAAGGAACACTGTTTGTTTATAATACCGCTGTTTCCTTCACTAGTGATTATTGTGTTTGTTACATCGACTTGAGAAAAGCACGGCGTCGGATGCACGGCTCATAACCGCCGACTCCCTTTGCCTCAGTTACAGTGATGACAATCATTACCGTTCCATCTAAGACGCAATCAAGTTTTATGGCACTTTTATTCTCAGGGAGTGCATTTAGTTTTTCACACACACACACACACACACACAACTCTTTCCCACCTGCAGTGCTGCGACTCGCTGTTTTTTCAGATCGCAGCGTTGCGCTCGCATGGAGAATCAGAACTAAGCAAAAGGTCACATCAGTGCCATGAGGCACGAGTTCATGAACATTCATTCGAGACCTGCTGTTGCACTCTGCTGTGAGCCAAAGCCCCACACCGGGCCACTTTCAGTAGTGTTACTGATGTATTACTGATGTATCTTTTATCCTTTCGTGCCTTTTGAATATGCTGTAAACGGGATCGTGTTAAAGGGATTTTTTTATTTATCTTGTTTGAATTTCGAGTCACATATAAGTGATGAGTGCATGCATACTTTCCTAATAATCCTGTGATACCTGGTATGAGACCACCGCACAACCCTTTTTTTTTTTTTTAACCGATTTTTGGTATGAAAACACCTTTTTATGTATATTTGCTGTTCTTGATTTGATTTTGTATTTTATCTTTAATGCTTAATCTTGTACGCTGTTGCACTTTATCTTCAGAGGTCAGTCGTTCGCTACGACAGGCTGCAGTTACTACGTGGAATTGAATGGAATTGGGTGAAATACCAAGATTGTGGATGTGTTATGGGAAGTCCAAACGTCTGGTTTTTGGCCTTAATGCTAATAATAAAAAAAAGATTGCGCAATACAACCAACACTGTGCAATATGTCTGTTCTTGTTTGTTTGTGTGTTTGTTTTTTTAACTCTGTCTATAGCAGGTTGCATGTCTTTCCAGTCTAAACTTATTAGAGCACAGGTGTCAAAAACCTACATGACATACATGTAAAAACACGAAGGCCTTTAAGTCCAATTGCTTGCAAAGAAAAAAATAAAATAAAAAACTTCTGTGGTATTTTCTTGCATTTTGCCAAATCCCCGGTTCTGCAAGCTTCTAATGCAGAGGTGTCAAACTTGGTTCCTAGAAGGCCAAAGCCCTGCAGATTTTAGCCTTGAGTCTAAATAATTGCACCTGATTCAGCCAATCATGTGTTTTTCTTGTTTAAAAAAAACCTTTTGTGGTTTGGAATAAGGTTGAAGCTAAACGCTGCAGGGCTTTGGATCCTTTAGGAACTGAGTTTAACACCCCTGCATTAGAGGCTTGCCGTCTATTTATGTATGTTTTTACAAACAGCTCACATAAACTAAACATGTGACGACAGTAGGTCAAATGTAGAACATCAAGAATCACGTAAAAAGCATGTGGAAATAAAGAAGGCAACATTCTGAAATTAAGCCGCCCATAAAACCTGTTCTTATCCAAAATCTCAGCTTTCAGGACCGTTTGTACCACCGGAGTGCAGTAGAGTCAGGGGCAGAATGCTACATAGGGTACAATTATATTCTGGTAAGCGTGTGACTGTCAAGCACAATTAAGCTGTAAACACTTAAAACAACAAATTTCTACGCCTTAAAATGTGAGTTTAAGGAATAAAGGTGAGCCGGGTAGCGGTTTAGTGGTTTAAATCCCAAACGGGGCAGTGGTTAAGGTGCTGAGTTGCTGATCTGGAGACCAGGAAGACCTGGGTTCCAGCCCCACCACTGCCAGCTGATGATCTGAAGACCAAAAAAAACCTGGGTTCAAGCCCCAGATTGTAAGATGATTGGCATTTCTTAATTGTGGTGTGTGTGTGTGTGTGTGTGTGTGTGTGCTCTGAATCGGGTTGGCACCCCTTAAGTGTGTCATCTGAGTCCCCTGGGTTTCCCATAGAGAATAAACAGTACAGGGAAAGGATTTGTCTGAAAACAGAACTATGTCATGAGCAAACAAAGTCATTTATAATGTAATACATCATCTTTTTATCCGTTTACCCCCCAGCATTCTACGTATTATCGATTAATTGCATTCCGTATGTGAAAGTCGCCCTCTAGAGGACGCATGCAAAAGTCTTGGTGATTTTTTTTCCTGAGCAGTCAGAGTGGAGATGAAAATATTTATAGAATTATTCTACATTATTTTATAAGTTATAATGTGCATTTTCTGTACGACAGGATTACGAGAATGAAGTCGAAATATTTGGAAAATTAATTGGTTAGAGATTTAGGTATTTAGGGTTTAAGGGTTAGTTATTTAGGGCTTGGTTATTTAGAGTTAAGGGGTAAAAGATTTAGGGGGTTAGACAATTAGGGGTTAGATAATTTGGGGGCTAATTAGGGGTTGGATATTTAGGGGCTAATTAGGGGTTAGATCTTTAGGGATTAGGTATTTAGGGTAAAGGAGATTTAGTGGTTAGATATTTAGGGGTTGAGTATTAAGGGTTTAGGGGTTAGATATTTAGGGAATCTGTATTTAGGGTTCAGGGGTTAGAGGTTTAGGGGTTAGTTATTAAGGGTTTGAGATTTAGGGGTTAGGTATTTAGGGTTTTGGGGATTAGAGATTTAGTGGTTAGATATTTAGGGATTGGGTAATTAAGGTTTAGGGGTTAGAGATTTGGGGATTGTTTATTTAGGGGTTAGGGGTTAGAGATTTGGGCATTAGTATTTAGGGATTGGGTATTTAAGGTTTTGGGGGTTAGAGATTTGGGCATTGTGTAGTTAGGGGTTGGGGTTAGAGATTTAGGGATTGGTATTTAGAGATTGGGTATATTTATATTTAAGGTTTAGGGGTTAGAGATTTGGGGATTCTGTATTTAGGGGTTAGGGGTTATAGATTTTAGGGGTAGTTAGTATCTGTTTAGTAAAGAGTTTAAGATGAACGCATAAATAAACAGCGCGATTAAGTGTCATGGTGACAAACATTATGTGACGCGGTGTAAAAAATTAAATCACAGTGAACAGAAAAAAGATGAATCGTATGTCACAATCGGAGGAATCGGAAGTCGGTAAATCCGCCAGCAGAAGAATTAACGATTAAAAGACCAATCGGCGAATATCATCGTTTCATGTTTGTATTCGGGGTAAAACTGAACGCCATTTTACAGCTTTTAACCATGAATATCTGTTTGGTGTAACTCGTTACAATTACAATTAATTACAATAAATTAAAAATAATTAACTTTAAGTTGTTAAAATACATTTTGTAAAGTTTTGTAAGTCGATATAATGTTAAAACGGTTCATTTGCTCTTTAAAATACGACGGTATGGAAACGAGTCGGTTCAATCGATTCTTTTAGGCGATTCACTACATCTAATCGACTCACGTTAGTACAGAAATCAGAATAAATAAAAACTAAACTGCACTTTTTTCAGCAGATGTAATGGCCACTCACGGATTTCACGATAATACAGTCTCTCCTGATGTTGTGCCTGGTAAAGTTTTTCCCCTTATTTTTTTTATCATTAAAATATACATTCCATTAATAAAACATTTTTATCGAATATATTTTTGATAATCAGGACCAGTGATGTAATCGATTATGTCTTGGGTCTCATTTTTCCTTTTTTTTTTCAGATAAAGCCAGTGATCGTTTTCAGAGCAAAACATTTAAACGGGTAATATAATCATCGGAATAAAGTTCTGTTGGAATATCAGACATCTGGTTGGGTTTATGATGTTTATCTTCTCAGGTTTTAAGCATGTACCCTTTATTTCCTTACAGATTACAATCAAAGATCCGAATGACAACAATCGAGACATAACAGCTGAGATCTTTGGCACGAGAATGAAGCAACCTGTTAGTACTGATTCTGCTCCAAAGGCTTCTTCACCAATAAAAAACGCACCCCAGAAGAAGGTGGAGCCCCTGAACACAACCTCTACGTCTAAGGTGAAAACTGATCTGGACGTCTTTACACTAAATATTGGACAAAAAGGATCATTTTTATTTCAGCTGTTTTAGGTCTTTATAATCATGAAAATTATAATAGCTTTTATTGTGATAACTTATTGGTTAATGTGTTGGCTTGCTGACCAGAAGATTGTGGGTTCAATTCCCAGCACTACCAAGCTGCCATGTTGGGCCCCTGAGCAAAGCCCTTAACATTTAACTGAGTGATTATTGCAGTGTGATTATTGCTCTGGCTGCAGTAATGTTAGTAATGTTTGTGTTATTTGTCTTGCACTGTTTGCACACATGCACTTTATGTTGTTCTTTGAGTAAGTAGATCTTTGTTGTCTTGTTGTTTTGTGTAATGATCCTGGAAAGAAACATTATTTCATTTGCATCTGCTATATATGGTTAAAATTACAATAAAGCTTACATTTACAATTACGGCATTTATCTTTTTTATACAACTGAACATTTGGGGGTCAAGGGCCTTGCTCAGGGGCCCCCAGTGGTGGCACTGGGGACCAAACCACAGTCTTCTTGGTATCAGCCCAACACTTTAACCACTAAGCCACTACTCCCCTAAATTCTTTATTATAAGTTGGGGTCAGAGCACAGGGTCAGCTATGGTACAGTACCACTTGAGCAGGATGGTGTTAAGGGTCTTGCTCAGGGACCCAACAGTGGCGGTCTGACGGTGGTGGGGCTTGAACCCAGGTCTTCAGATCAATAAATTAACCATTTGAGCTACCACTGCTTCTTAAACTTGAACTTGAAATCAGTTGGATAAATGTAAGCCACTCTAAATGAGGCCATATGCTAAATGCCAGATATGTAAATAAATCTTTTGTTTTCTTATCAGTTACCGAAAAAGCTTTCCAGGAGACCAGGTCAGATTCTCTTCTGCATCCCTCCAGAGGAGCAAGTACAGCAAAAAAAGCAACAAAACAAGTCAGAGCAGCTGGACAAGGTAGAGCAGCGCTTTTTGTTCAGTTATTCACTAAAACACAGTTTTGTTTTGTTCACTATGTTTATTATTATTTTTGTGTCACAGGTTTTGCCTTAACTGTCTGACTTACGAAAGAAAATCCATTAATAAAAATAAAACAAATTTGTTCTCTCTTAGACTCGTCATCCAATGAGAAAACTTCTCAAAAGAACCGACCAGCTCCTTTTCTGCATTCCTGCAGAGGAAAAAAAGAAAGAGAAGGCCAACAACGCTGCCTCAACATCACAGCCATCTTCTCATCAGCAAACAATAACCACAGTCCCTGAGACAGATGTGAGCATGAGTCCCAAGGTGAACATCACTGCAGGTGATCTGGTGTCTGATCCTCTGAATCCTGCTTCAGAGGTAAACACTGCAGGTGATCTGGTGTCTGACCCTTTGATCCCTGCTTTAGAGTTGAACATCACTGCAGGTGATCTGTTGTCTGATCCTCTGAATCCTGCTTCAGAGCTAAACACTGCAGGTGATCTGGTGTCGGATCCTTTGACTCCTGCTTCAGCAGAAAACATCACTGCAGGTGATCTGGTGTCGGATCCTCTGACTCCTGCCTCAGCAGAAAACATCACTGAGGGTGATCTGGTATCTGACCATTTGACCTCCGCTTCAGCGGAAAACATCACTGTAGGTGATCTGGCGCCTGACCCTTTGATCTCTGCTATACCAGAAAACATCACTGAAGGTGATCTGGTGCCTGACCCTTTGATCTCTGCTTCAGCAGAAAACATCACTGAAGGTGATCTGGTGCCTGACCCTTTGATCTCTGCTTCAGCAGAAAACATCACTGAAGGTGATCTGGTGTCTAACCCTTTGATCTCTGCTTCAGCAGAAAACATCACTGAAGGTGATCAGATGTCTGCCCCTTTGATCTTTGCTTCAACAGAAAACATCACTGAAGGTGATCTGGTGTCTGCCCCTTTGATCTTTGCTTCAACAGAAAACATCACTGAAGGTGATCTGGTGTCTGACCCTTTGATCTCTGCTTCAACAGAAAACATCACTGCAGATGATCTGATGTCTGACCATGTAAATCCTGTTATAGAAAAGAACATTAATGCAGGTGATCTGGTGTCTGACACTCTGACTCCTGTTTCAGGGGTAAACATCATTGCAGGTGATCGAGTGTCTCGCCCTGTAAATCCTGCTATAGATATAAACATCACCGCAGTTGATCTGGTGTCTGACCCTCTTACTTCTGCTTCAGAGGTGAACATAACTGCAGGTGATCTGGTGTCTGACCCTGTAAATCCTGCTATAGATATAAACATCACTGCAGCTGATCTGGTGTCTGACCCTCTGAGTTCTGCTTCAAAGGTGACCATCACTGCAGGTGATCTAGTGTCTCATCCTCTAAAAATCCTACTATAGAGATAAACATCAATGCAGGTGATTTAGTCTCTGAGTCCCTGAGTTCTGCTTCAAAGGTGACCATCACTGCAGGCGACGCAGTGTCTGACCACCTGACGCCTACGCAGTGTAAATGGAGTGATGTTGTGAAGGCTAATACAGTGCCAATAACCAAACCCCCAAAAAAGACAGATTCAAACACAACCCCTATGTCAGTAAATAACATTACCGCTGGTGATCAAGTGTCCGACTCTGTGAAGCCTACGCAGTCTAAATGGAGTGACATTGTGAAGGCTAATAGTTTACCAAGCAGCACACCCCTAAAGGAGGCGGAGCCCAACACAGCCCCTGCATCTGAGGTAAATAGAGTGCTAGAAGAATTAGCTTTTTAACTTTTATTATTCTTATATTATTATTATTATTATTTACAGAAAAAAGTGTTTTAGGTTTGAGGTTTAATAGTATATAGTATATAAAAATATAAAATGTCCAGAATTATGAATTAAAATGTGTTGTTTTTTCAGACTCTTCCCAAACAAAAGCCGAAAAAAGTAGTCAGTTTCTGCCTTCCTACAGCCGACTAGGTGCAGCAGGAGGCAGACACGGAAGAACGTAAAGCGATGAGCTCTAAAATCAATAAATAATACGTACACGACTGTGGTAAAGTTTTGTTAGCAGAACTCAGTGCTGGTTGTGTGAAATGCCTGGTTGCTTTTTAATGTAGTTTAGCAGCGATCATAAATCTATAGATACAGATTAGGACATACAGATTGGCGTGCCTGTGGTGGGGCTTGAACCCAGGTCTTCCTGCTCTCCAGATCAGCAACTTAACCATTTGAGCCACCACTGCCCCTTGTGTGTGTGTGTGTGGGGGGGGGGGGGGGGGGAGGGTTTGCTTTTGCATGTTTTTCCAGTGCATATGATGCATTTTGGTTTAGTCCAAAGACAATAGTGATGTGAGTGCATCTCAAATTTTTTGAAAAATCCCCTGTAGATCAATAAAAAATATATTGGTAGATCAATAAATAATTGATTAACATTTAACTAAAAGCTTAGTTTATTCATTTAGTTAAAAAATATTCATTCATTTATTCATTCATTCATTCATTCTACACGGTGGACCCGAAGTCAATTCTAGGGGACATGGGACACCCTGGGCACCAACACTTTACAGGTTCTCATACTGTCCCTGCAAGAAAGACAAATAGAAAACAAAAACGAGGGATAGAGAGAAACAAGGACAGAGAAAGAAATAGAGATCGGGTCACTTTATCTCGCGCACTTCAACCTGCAGCATGTCTCTATTTGTTACTGATGCACAACTTTACTTTGTTTAGACAGCAAAACGTCCAGCTTTCCTTTAAAATGGACCCCCCGTTTATTTTTTTTTCCTCTTTAAAAGTCGTTTCACACAATAACACAATGCTCCATGTGGGCCATTTCCTGGCCAGCTCAGCATTTTGTCTGATGGACCCGCTGCCTTAAATATCTGCTTCCTGAGCCGAGACATTTTTCTCCGAAACCTCACTGATGTCTCTGAAATGAACATCCTGTTGCTCCAGGTGGCTCGGATCCAGCCGTGTGTCCAGGGTAATGTTAGCATATTTGCTGTTTTTAAGTGGATTATTTTAGAGATTATTTTCGTTAAAACATGCAAAATCATCATCAGTTGCTGAAACACAAAACAGACCAAAAAACAAAATGTTTTTTTTCAGCCCAGTCTGTATGTACTGTTACCTATACAGCTGACCAATTGGGGGTTAAGGGCCTTGCTCAAGGGCCCAACGGTGGCAACGAACCCTGATCTTTCAATTGGAGGGCAATCTATAAAAATGATAGAATTGGTTAAGGTGATTGTTACTGTTAGTTAAGTATTAGTAAACCTGCCCCCTATTGCACTGTATTATTGTAGCTTTAATATTATATAATGTATAACATTAAAAAAAAGAGAGATTACAGATCATTGTTAAAATTGTGCGTTAATATCTGAATTTCATTTTGGAAAAATATCCGAAACAAGTTATCCAAATCAAAATGCCCGCCTGCAGCCATGTTGGCGGAGGCTGGGGAAGTGGTAGAGCAGTGGTCAAGGTGTTGGACTGCTAATTGCAAGATTCGGGTTCAATTCCCACCACCACCATCTGCCACTGTTGGGCTCCTGAGCAAGGCCCTTAAACCCAATTGCTCAGTTGTATAAAAGAGATAAGACGTCTGCCAAATGCTATAAATGTTGTGTAAACAGCAGATGGCGCAATTGCTCCTAATTTACATACAGCAGATAGATTTTTGTTTTTTTATTTAATAATAAAAGAAAACAGTAAACATTTTGATTTATCCTACAACAAGTGCTGTAAGCTTTAATTAAACATAAAACTCATTCTTAACAAGTTTATAACTGGTTAATAAATTATTTACGAGGGGTTTTTTTTTTTCTTTTAATGAGAAAATATCAGTGACCACATCCAACTTCAACTGTTAATGATTTAACGCGTCCCCTCCTGGTTGCCAGATAGATATTTTATAAACATTGATATTTACTGTCAGACTCCTTTTAAGTTATTGATTAATACTGTTTTTAATATTTTATATTTGCCATGAAATAAGAGCAGAATAAAGGCTTTAATTAATATTTTAATACGCACACAAATTAATTATTAGGCAGCCCTAGGAGCTGATATTCCGGGGATTTGGGATACCTTGACCTGGCAACCCCTTTTGCTACCGTAGAGATGATTTGGCAACAAAAACCAGAGTCAGATGTGGGAGTTACCCGGATTAAGGAGCAGCTGACTTCAGCTCCACTAAAATAAATATTTTGCTGGCTGCCCTTTTAGTAAAAAACAGTGAAGTGACATGGAGCAAAGACAGCAAGGTAAAATTCAGCCTTTTAAATTAATTATAATAATTATTATTATGATTATTATATTATTTTTTAATTATTATTACTATTATAATCATTATTATTATTTTATTATTATTATTATTATTATTGTGTTGTCACTATTATTATTTATTATTATTGCCATTGTTATTATTATTATTATTATATTATTATATATACTTTGTATTCTGTAATATAACCTGCTGCCAACAAACAGTTTGACTTTATATAAAGGAGATTTATTAATATTCATGCTTTGGGTTGAAAGTCTATGGAAGAAAATAGTGAGAACTTTGCATTTTATTATGTTTTTTTTTTCTGTTTTTCACAATTTTTTTTTTTTTGTAGTAAACAAGCAAAGTCATAAGATTTCTAAAAAGTGTTCTGGATTTTATTTTAAATTAAACCCAGCTAACGGGACGTTCATACAACCTTCAGTGATGTCCAACGTTCTTGAAATAACGTTCATAAAACCTTCTTGTAACATTATTAACAGTTAATATTTGTTCTAAGTAGAATCTTTTTGAACCATTACTTACATTTACATTTACAGCATTTGGCAGACGTTCTTATTTAGGGCGACTTACATTTATCTCTTTTATAAAACTGAGCAATTGGGGCCCAATTGCTCAGCGGCCCAACAGTGGCAACTTAGTGGTGCTGGGATTCGAACCCTCATCTTTCAATTAGCGTTCCAACATTTAACCATTTTGCTGCCACGTCCCCACACTTATTTGCTTATCAAAATCCTATCAAAAAATAAATACACTAACATTCTACCAACGTTAAGCAAGCTGGACATTTTCACGTTTTTGGATCATTTCAATCACGTTCCTAAACCCAAACCATAACGTCTAAAAAAAAACACATACATTTGTTAGCGGGGGGAGGGGGGGGGTTATATAGCTGTTTCCGAGAACCTCATGTTTACCCCATGGCCAATTCACTCACAGCTGAAATCTTGTGACTTGGCTGTTACCCAGTTTATCGCTATAAAGAGTGTGGCAGTGTTTTAAAATGTCTGGCACTTTATCCTGTCTGCGAGGTTCATACTTAAGCCCGTGTGTTGTCTTGTTCCTGCATGTTTCTAACCCTGACAGAGCTGGAGTCTAGCATACTAACCCCTGAAGCAGACGAATGCTGTAAGATAATACTGAATGACGAGAAAAACACAGCTTGCTCCTAATGTTTAAGGCTAAGAATCGTTGGTGTGTGTGTGTGTGTGAGTGAGTGTGTGGGTGACTTTGCTGTGATAATAAGTTACTATCAGGATAGTCAGAAAGGTTTGAGTTGAAATACAAGGACTCGCAATGAGCTTTAGTTAAATGAATCTTTATTAATCAGTGGTAGTTATGAGTTCCATAGACCTGGAGCGGTAACCATAGCCTGTGTTTCAGGTAGCATCATCATATGATCAGGTCTAACAATATTTAAATAATTTACACGTCAGGTTCGTATGGCGATTTGAATGTTAAAGGTCAAAAAATAAAGAAAAGAAAATGTGTACTGAAGAGTAAACATCTGCCATATTTATAGATCACATTTACATTCAGGTTACATTGTTGTACAATAACACAATATAATACAAATGAAACTAAAGTAGAGCTAAAACATAACCATCCATCCATGCCCACTTATCTGCTGGAGCCTGTCTCAGCTGTCCCTGAAAGGCAGGAGGGGACAGGTCGCCAGTCCATCACAGGGTCTATCAAAAGTTCACCAATCAATCTAACACATGTTTTTTGACTGTGGGAGGAAATTGGAGAACCCGGAGTAAACCCACACAAGCACAGGGAGAACATGCAATGTTTCGATTCCCTGCCCAGGCCTTTCTGCTGTGAGGCAACCGTGCTAACCACTAAGCCACCGCGCCGGCTAATATCATAACCATAAAATTTTATGCCTAAAGCCAAGATTTTAGCTTATTTCTATCTGAAAACTTATTGATAAGGGTATGGCTACAGAGGGTGGGGTTAATGGGTGGCTCCCGAGAGCTTAGATGGCTGGTGTATAGCTATCAAATAGCTAATAAATACTGTACAATCGCTTTGATGGACAGCGCTATAACGATAGAAAAATGATATTTTTATAACTCTTTCTTTTCTTCTTCTTATTTTTATTACTATTATTAATCCTATTTTATACGTAATAGAAAAAATGTTGCTAATCGTTGCTCTTCTGCATGCGGTTTGATAGTGTGGTGTGTTTTGTTGTCACATAGACGTCTGTGGTGTTCCTCTGTGCTGTGTTTATAATTTGCATGACATTAGAATCAGGCAGATGTTCAGTGTGTGTTCACGCTCACTTTATCTTATTACACACATACCTGCTCATGTATTTTTCATGTATTCTGTAGTTCAAGTCTTTTTGTTGTCTTTATTTGCTGATCAAATGCAGATGAAGATGATGAGCTTCATGCAGGTAGGTCTTCCGAAGAAGATCAGAAATAGTCTCACAAATGATCTAGGGTTTACATTTCGAAAGGCACAACCAGCAGTGGTGTTTAAATCCCTCACATTTTCAAGAGATGATGCAATGATGTGGTAAAATGACAGACTATAATTTCTGCTGCCTTTCTCATTCAAGTATAAAGTTACGGCTTCCAAAATTAAAACTGTTCCTTTAGTTCCAGAGTTCCTGAGCATAGTTCAGAAATTACATACTACTTGTAGGGGGGAGAGAAAGGCGGGACCTGAAAGGACCCGAGCTAGAATCCAACGCGGGTTGCTAAAGCGCAACCATGCATGTGGGTGCCGGCACCATGTTTTAGTGGGTTAATAATATTTATCATGGAACTTGCTGATGTCTTCCTAGAGCATAATGACTCATTTGGTAGACACTGTAATTGAGCTTGGAGTGCTCTGTATCTCATTAGACTCCTGGAGGGGAGTGTTAATGTGTAAGGGCCTTGCTTAGAGGCCCAGTAGTACCAAACAACAGCTGCCTGAACGTCTAATGCAGATGAAACACTTGGATGTAAACTTCAGGCGTTTCGACGTTTTCCTTTCATTGGTTGAAGTGTACGGTATTTCCAGGACACGTGTGTGTCGCGTTGTTTAACGGTTCCCCTGGAAACAGTAAAGTAAACTTTGATGTTTACATCATTCATCAAGATCAATTAAATGCTGGATTTTTCACAGTATAGACTGTTTGAAAGATGTTCAAGAGTTTAGCATGAGGCACTCAGTGTTGCCCCTAAATATGACATGGCACAAAACAAAACGTCACTGTTTTCTTATCCTGCCAGTCATTTGTCCTATTGGGCGGACCTTAGCAATTCAAATGGCCCAAGACCGTCTGACTGTAGAAGTTTTTCCTAGACAAATTTTCCTAGAAAAACTAGGTGCCCAGCAGCAGCAGCTTAATGTTGCTGAACATTAAACTCATGATGAGCAGTTCAACGTCTTATCCACTGAGCTACCACTTTCCACATGTAATAACCTTCAAATACTTGGTGTTTCTGGTGAGTTTTTTTCACATATAATTGTTAAGGCTTGTTCTAAATAAGTAGCATAACATAACCAGCATAACCAGCTATGATGTACGGTTTAGAGACAGTGGTAAGACCAGCTATGATGTATGGTTTAGAGACAGTGGTGAGACCAGCTATGATGTATGGTTTAGAGACAGTGGTGAGACCAGCTATGATGTATGGTTTAGAGACAGTGGTAAGACCAGCTATGATGTATGGTTTAGAGACAGTGGTGAGACAGCTATGATGTATGGTTTAGAGACAGTGGTGAGACCAGCTATGATGTATGGTTTAGAGACAGTGGTGAGACAGCTATGATGTATGGTTTAGAGACAGTGGTGAGACCAGCTATGATGTATGGTTTAGAGACAGTGGTGAGACCAGCTATGATGTATGGTTTAGAGACAGTGGCGCTGAGGAAGAGACAGGTAGCAGAGCTGGAAGTAGCAGAGTTGAAGACGTTGAGGTTTTCCTTGAGAGTGACGAGGTTGGACAGGATTAGGAATGAGTGAAAGTCAGGAAGGACAGATTGAGGTGGTTTGGACATGTGAATATATTGGTAGGAGGATGTTAGAAATGAAGCTACCAGGCAGAAGATAAAGAGGAAGACCAAAGAGGAGGTATATGGACGGGATAAACGAGGATATGAAGTTAGTGTGTGTGAGTGACGAGGATGTAGAGAATAGGGGTAGGTGGAGACACATGATTCGCTGTGGAGACCCCCTAAAAGGGAACAGCCGAAAGGAGAAGAAGAAGAACATAATGTAAAGAATTCCAGCAAAAACACAATGCATCTAGTTTTCTTCAGTTTGAGACGTCCATACAGTCAAAACATACAGTAGAAATTAAATTAAATGAAAAATAATGAAAAAGATTTCAGAATAATCTTAGAATCATCAATGCCGAGCATTCCTATATCAGAGTTCTGCTTTGTTTTGTTGTTTCACAGTGTCAGGACTCCTGGAAGTGGAAGAGGACATGGAGTCGGAGGTGGATCTGCTCAATACCATAACGGAGGAAGAGAAAGATAAAATGCAAAATCAACTGATCAAGGTTCATATTTTCATGTTTTTTACACTGACATTGTAGAGTTCACTATAAGTTAACACATCACACACTGTCAGGAGTTAAAATGAATCCGGAATCCAGGGGTAAAACTTTCACTGGAGCGTTGATTACCTAACTATTGCTTTTGTTTGACTTTCTTTCAATAGAATAATACTTCAGAGAGTAATTCATCGGAGGAATGTGTATATCTGTTTGGATGTAAACATTTTTAGACAGGACATCATCTTTAATCACTCACCCCGGTGTCAGCCAGATACCCTATGAGTCTGGTTCCTCTGACGTTTTTTTTCCCCTGATGTAATATTAGCGAGTGTGTTTCTGCTGTCACTTTTGCCTCAAACCTCCTAATTGGGGATTCAATTCTAAAATTTCTCTTTTCAAATCATTTAGTTATTCATTCATCTTCTATACCCGCTTATTCCCTAATTCTGGGTCACAGGGATCTGCTGGAGTCTATCACAGTCGTCTCTGAAAGGGTGAATGGCAGAAGGTGTACACCCTGGACAGGTCACCAGTCCATTACAGGGCTACACTTCTTTTGGGCAATTTAGAATCAATAATCAATCTAACAGACATGTTTTTGGACTGTGGGAGGAAACCGGAGAACCCGGAGTAAACCCACGCAAGCACAGGGAGAACATGCAAATTCCACACAGAAAGACAACAGTGTGAGGCAACAGTGCTAACCGCTAAGCCACCGTGTTACTTTTTTTTAAATCAAATTTTTTTTTAGTGTCTGTTGTTAAAAGCGCTATGGAAATGAATTGTTTGAGGTTTTTTCCAAGAACAGGAACTGAAATAGTTTTTGCATAATGATGGTTGTGAAAGCAAGGAAACAAGTTTCATCCACATTGCAGTTCATCAGACAAAAAGGCACAATCAGCTAAAAACTGAAATGAGTACATGCTTTTATGTGTAACTGTCCGATAAACAATACCCTTAATGCTTATTAACTTTCACATGACAAATGTCGTCATTCAGGGTGTTTATTTAAACATAATGCTCTTAAAAATGACATGATACACCTCAATACTGGCACCGTGGCTCCAAATTCCTAATCCCACCCTTTTTTTAATTAGCATGCAGAAGTGATATTTATTTTAGGATCAGGAATAAAATATACACTAAACACAACGTGATCACAAACTGTAGCTCAGAAGCTGTATTGTACTGTATGCTAACGTTGTTCTGCGTAGCTAACGAAACACCGTCTTTCTCATGTAACATTCGTATGCAGTCCCTCCTCGGCTACGTTATATCACTATTGCAATTACGAATGCAATTTTATCCAGTCCCAATCCAACCTTGCAATTTAATTCGATTTCTCTGACATCTTTGCAAATACGATCAATCATTGTTATGTCCTGCAATAAATATTACCACTATGTCAATAAACACACCTTCTTGTTACCTACTTTAAAAAAGTTGTAGACTTGCGGCGCTAATGTCTCCTATTTACCAGTGAAAAACAGAGGGACGCGTTTTGTTGCATCAAAACTGCATGCGGTGTGCAATTGTTTTGCTTGGTCTTTGTAGTAATTTTCACCGGTAAATAGGAGACATATGAAAGTAGACAATTAGTGCTTATTTAAACAAATATTTTTCAGTGAAAATAGCGATTAAAAGACAAAAACAACTGTATTTCTTTTGCCAGCTGGAGGAAGAAATTGCTACGCTGAAACAAGTCCTGGCCTCCAAAGAGAAGCATCACGCTGAGCTAAAACATAAGTTGGGCATGACGACGTTAAGTGAGCTGAAACAGAATTTAAGCAGGAGCTGGAATGACGTTCAGTCGACCCCAGTGTAAGTAAACTCTTCCTCATTACCAACGTCCTGCTTTAGAAAGGATTCCCTGCTTTTAAACTCATCCCTAATATTATGATCTCGCAGCTTGTTTTACCTGTTTAGTTTTTCATGTCTTTTTGTTTTTGTGCTGTCTCTGTCCCTGTCCTGTCTCTGTCGCTGTCCTGTTATTACTTTGTTACCTGATTGTGTTGACCTTAGTGGTGTTCTTTTTATTTTTGCATTTCTGGCATTCCAAGAGTGCTGATATAAAGAAACTGATTGTTTAGCTTGACATGCTGAAACGCATACACACGTAGATCTCCATGTTCTGCTCTCTCTCTGGGAAACCTAACTCCTCCCACCAGTCCAGAACATTGATTAAAAAAAAAGGATCAATCCATTCAAAATTCATTCATAACGATTAATTATCGATCAACGATTAATCATGCCTGTGCTTATCATGGTCTCATTGCTCGGCTTTACTGTCAAGATTAAGTATCTTTTTAAGCATATAACGTTATGCCACTGCTGTAATGTGTACTGCCTGTACAGTGTGTGTGGCCTTCTGTATGACTCTGACTGGGTTTATTAAGTTATAAAGTTACGCGTGGTAACTCTTGTACCTCACCTTTAATGACACACATCGTCTCAGGTCGCACATGCGATGGTGAGAAGACGCAGGGGAAGAGGATCAGATAACACAGTAGAATCTAATGTTTTCCATACAATGTTTTCTTGTACCTGTTTGTGGAGCCGTGTGACAAAATCTGCTTCCAAATAAGCAGCTTATGTAGATTCTGTTACTCTTCAACATTAATTCCTATATATGTGGGCGCCAGACATACAATAAACACGTTTAAATTGAAAATTCTTTAATATTAAAACATTTAAGCACTGGACCAAATGTAGAATCAGATGTTGAAACAGATGTTGGTTAATAGTACAGTTTGACTATGAGCTTTGTATCCTGATCACTATTAGTTTAAATGTTCAATCCGATGATGTAGGTCCTTTAATAAAATAGAAAACGCCTAACTCAGTTTGAGAGAAGTGGGACAATCCATTTTACAACCTGATACACAAAAATTTACTTCATGTAAACAATTTATTTCAGTTACTTTGGACTTGATGTAATTATTTTTCAGAAAATAACACCAATTTCCTGGCAAATGACTGGCATGACATATGCA
This sequence comes from Bagarius yarrelli, assembly GCA_005784505.1. NCBI lineage: Eukaryota > Metazoa > Chordata > Actinopteri > Siluriformes > Sisoridae > Bagarius > Bagarius yarrelli. The sequence goes on from VCAZ01000077.1 coordinate 1,328,092, forward strand.
AAAGTTTTGTTTCTAATCCAGGTCACTAAATTGCCGTAGAATAACTTTTACCAGTTCTTATTACAGGCTTTCATTCACACGATTTTGTTTTTCGAAAGGAGGGAGGGACAGGAAACTTTTTATAAAAGATTTCAGCAACAGACAATTCTCAAACGTGTGATTAAAAGCCTATAAGTAGTGTGATTAGGCAATGTGGCTCATCTTTACAGACAGAAGAAATAATAGAATTATAATGAAATAAATAAAATGTACGTAGTGACAGACGAGCTGTGCGCATGTCAAAATTATTATTACAACTAAAACATCAGCACATGTAAACACCAGTTTATAAAAACACTCATCCAGAATGATTTCAGAGTAAATTTAACCTGATTATCAGAATGATTTCAGAAATAATTTATCCAGAATATCGGAATGATTTTAGAATTAATTTGTCCAGAATATCGGAATGATTTCAGCTTAAGTTTATCCAGAATATCAGAATGATTTCGAAATAAATTTATCCAAAATATCTGCATGATTTCGGAAGGAATTTATCTGAAATATCGGAATGACTTCGGAATAAGTTTATTCAGAATATCAGAATAATTTTGGAATGAAGTTTATCCAGAATTTTGGAATGATTTCGAAATTACTTTATCCAGAACATCTGCATGATTTCAGAAGGAATTTAACCAGAATATCGGAATGATTTCAAAATAAATTTAACCAAAATGTCGGAATGATTTCGAAATGAATTTATCCAGAATATCAGAATAATTTTGGAATAAATTTATCCAGAATATCAGAATGATTTCGGAATGAATTTATCAAGAATATTAGAATGATTACAGAATGAATTTATCAAGAATATTGAAATGATTTCTGATAAATTTATCCAGAATATCAGAATGTTTTTTAAATGAATTTATCCAGAATATCAGAATGTTTTTTAAATGAATTTATTCAGAATATCGGAATGATTTTTGAATGAATTTATCCAAAATATCGGAATGATTTTTGAATGAATTTATCCAGAATATCGGAATGATTTCAGTCAGAACTTCTGATGAGTTAGTGAAAATCTCTTTTAAGTAAAAATGCTATTCATACAATTTTTTTCATACATTTTAGATTGCAATGTTTTCGGGTCCCTTATTCTAGCTCATTACAGCAGTTCTCTTTAATGAATTTACATAGAAGCATCTCACCACTTAGCATACAGTTTTATTTTTTATTTTTAAATAAATGTGAATAATAATATTTGTGTGTCATCCACAGATATAAAAAAACCTCAGAGACTCTAAACACAGCAAGCCAGAAGACCACAGCAGCGTTCAGCAACCTAAGCACGGCCATCAGCAGAAAGTTTGGGGATATGAGGTATCGAAGGCTTCACTATTTGTTCCTGCATTCGCTTTTCATTTTTTTTACTGTCCTTTTTTTTATTCTGTTGAATTCAGCAGGATCCTATCGCTCTGCAGGGGTGTCGTAAACATGAAAAAAAAATCATTTAAATAAAATATTGACACTTACGGCTCACCTGACTGTGCTATTCGACACCCAGCCTCGGGACTGGTTACAGTAGATGTCTCATGTCCCTAAGTGATGTTTTGGTGTGGATACAGCCGAGTCTAAAAATAGCTTTTAAGCTCTCAGACAAAACAACAGTCTAAACAGAGCTGGTAATTATTATGTCTATCGGTTCTTATGGCTCAAAAGGAAAGATAATGGAAATGTCTGGTTGAGTCTGTTAAAAACGTTTCTTTTTTTTGGTAATCAGGTAGTTGAACCTAACGAGAATTCCTTGTTTAGAGAATGTGATGTACTAAACTTCTGATGTGAAACTGTTTCCTTATAATAACTACTGTAACACTGAATTTGAGCTGAAACCAACCTTTTTTTCATTCTGCTTGATTTACTCCAGCATGTTTGGCCTTGACTTACTCAGTGGCAAGAGGTATGTGTGTTTGTGCATAAGAGAGAGAGAGAGACAGAGAGAAAGTATGTTAGTTTTACTTACTTCACTTGTACATTAAGCAAAAGTCTCTATTAACTTTAGTTTAGTTACTCTAGTTTTAACACTATATACACATATGGGCAAAAGTATTGGGGCAGAGAAAAAGTCTACATTCACACTGCATGTGTCATGTGACCCAATTCCGATTCTTTTCCACAGATAGGATGTGACCGACGACCGTGTAAGCAGGAAAAAAATCAAATACAGATCGGATATGTGTATTAGCATCTGCCATGTAAGCAGACAGATCAGATTTTCACCTGTTAATGTGAGTCAAGCGTCATTAAATAAACAATGGTGGCGTTTGACCAGCAGCGATATAAATATATATATATATAAAACCTAGCGATCTAGTCTATATATAAAACCTAGCGATCTAGTATATATATATAACCTAGCGATCTAGTATATATATATATATATATATATAACCTAGCGATCTAGTAACATACTGAATAATCATTTTGTCTTTGTCAATTATGGCATTATGTCAATTATGGCACTTCCTTTCCGGTCAGTACGTCTACATTGGGCTATTTTCTTTTTTATAGTGTAAACGCAGATATCGAATACGGGTCAGTTTTAAAAGAAGATGTAAGCAGATCATGAAAAAAAATCTGATATGGTCACAAAACCAGAATTGGGTATCAAGACCTGCAGTGTAAATGTTTACACAATCTAGACAACTGTGTGCTTCCCAATTTGTGGAAACAGGTTGGGGAAGACAGATATTGGTGTACTGGTAAGGTAACCACACACTTTTGGTCATATAGTGCAAACACTGATCCTGTATTATTTGCGTGTATAACTGCATGTATTTTCAGGACAACAATTGTATTGTTCATCAATTCTAGTAATGAATCCTACAAATTGCAATACAGTGGTACCTTTGACTTACGAGTGTCTCAACTCAAGTTTTTCGGGATACGAGTCGTCTCTCGGCCGATATTTTGCTTTGAATTACGAGCATTGCGAATTGCGTGACATTCACCCAGCATACCGTGTCTCACTTGATAGCTAGTCAGACATGCGCGTTAGCAAGCGCGTTTGCAAGTGGAGTCGTCTGATCTCCAAGGTAAATGCTGTACATTATACCTAATAATACCAGTTTATTGTAGTACATCCTATTTTTTTATACATTCTTGATATGTATATTTTTCTTATTTAAAAACATGTAACAAAAAAAATTGTAATGTTTTTTGGGGACCCGGATTGGATTAAAGCATTTCAATTCATTTCAATGGGGAAATACGAGTAATTTGAGTTACGAGCTCCTTCGCAGAACAAATTAAACTCGTAATTCAAGGCACCCCTGTATATATAGATATATATACTAGTCTTAGTTTTAGAATGTGTTTGGATTGCTGTGCATGCTTTGTGTGTGTTCTAAGTTGCTGTGAAGTTGCATAAAATGAATTGAAAAAACAACATATAAAAGTTTGCTGAGAATAAACATTTACTTTTTTCTTCCCACGTTGCATTTCCAAAAGACTGAATTCATTAGGGTAAGACATCGTGTGTGAAATGAACTTTTTGACTTGTATCCTGTTTCTATTTTCTAATTTAAAAAAAAATGTAGATTTCAGTCCTTATTAGCTGAATCTAACACCGGAAATCAGCAAATAATGTTTCGTTACACTTTTATCAGTGTGTTTAGTTACGTCACACTGAAATGCGAGTATTAACCAATCACAGTCTTAAGCCAAAGAAGAAAAAAAATGCCTTATTCTTTCTACTGCATAAACTGGTGAACCCATCAAATGTGTTTTCGGAATTACTATTGACACATGATACAATTTTAAAATGAATTAAAAAAAAACCTTTGTTTTAGTTGATGAAATTCCTGCCATCTTCATTTTTCTCAACAACAGTATCCAATGCGATTCATTTAACCTGTTAACCATTTACAAAGAAATATCTCACATAGCCAGTAGCTGATAAAATAAATAAGAAAACTAGCTAGGAAACACATGCTAAAGTCAGGCTATTGTAGCATTCGTTATTTTTACTGGACACTATGATTAAAGTCATGCAAGTTGTTACTATCGGAGCAACGACAATGTTTTAGAATAATGTTTTTCCCTTTAGCTGCTGTCAGACTGCTGTTGTAAAATATTAAGCCAAACTTCAGAGTGGCACGTTGTTTGGTTGTACTGAACACACACTGTTAGAGAGCATGTCCTTGAGAAGTGCTGTGTACACAACACACACTTCTGATAATGTGGCTTATTTATAACCGAGCTGTATTCACACACTGATTCCTAGACGTTCTGTGTGGAGCTTGTTGAAGCTGTATTTGTTTGATGTTTTGTCATGTTAATGTGTGTGTTTCTCGTCTGATCATGCTAACTACGGACAGCTACTCTATACACCACTCAAACAACGTATCCACCATGAGGTAAATGTGGATCAGAGTGTGGATCAGTTTATCCCCGAGATCATTTCCTATCATTCTTATCAGTAAGGTTGGCTGAATTAAATTGGGGCATTTAATACGTCTGGTACGACACAAAGTCAGGGCTAAGAGCTGACCTAAAAATAAGAACTGTTATAAATAAAACTGAAATATATATAATGGATTATTTATCTGGGTGTCTAAGTTTAGAGACAGTGGTGAGACAGCTATGATGTATGGTTTAGAGACAGTGGTGGGAGCAGCTATGATGTATGGTTTAGAGACAGTGGTGAGACCAGCTATGATGTATGGTTTAGAGACAGTGGTGAGACAGCTATGATGTATGGTTTAGAGACAGTGGTGAGACCAGTTATGTATGAGAGACAGTGGTAAGACCAGCAATGATGTATGGTTTAGAGACAGTGGCACTGAGAAAGAAACAGGTGGCAAAGCTGGAAGTAGCAGAGCTGAAGATGTTGAGGTTTTCTTTGGGAGTGACGAGGTTGGACAAGATTAGGAACGAGTTCATTAGGGGGACGGCTCATGTTAGATGTTTTGGGGAGAAAGTCAGGAAGGACAGATTGAGGTGGTTTGGACATGTACAGAGGAGGGATAGTGAATATATTGGTAGGAGGATGTTAGAAATAAAGCTACCAGGCAGAAGGTGAAGAGAAAGACCAAAGAGGAGGTATATGGATGTGATAAACTAGGACATGAAGTTAGTGTGTGTGAAGAGGATGTAGAGAATAGGGGTAGGTGGAGACAGATGGTTTGCTGTGGCGACCCCTAAAAGGGAACAGCTGAAAAGAGAAGTATCTGGGTGTGTCTAAATGACAGATATCCCAGAAAGATAAAGCTGAGAAGTATTTCTGCTCTGTTAAATTAATACAACATTCTAACTATTGGATAACAAACTGATAAACAAATTAGTGTTCATAGCATGCTAGCTGTTTGTGATTTTGCTATGCTAACTGTTAGCCAGTTAATCAGGATTTCATCCTCAGAATTAGCCAACCTGTTATGCTAACGGTTGGCCTGTAATTAGGTTGTATTTTATAAGATGCTAATTTAGAGCAGTAGATTGTATAACAGCTTGACTGTTGGCTTGTCAATTAGCATAATATGCTATCTTTTAGCCAGATAGTATACGGTCCATGTTTTCGAGCAGTTTTTGAAATTTAAGCAAGGTAATTAACAGAACATCCTTACAGATCATTAGTTTGCATAACAACTGTTTAGTTTGCATAACATCTGTTTTTCTAATATAACTGCTAAAAAAAGAGTATAACATTTGTTATTATTATAACTTCTTTACTGTTTAATTTAGCTTCTCTAGTATCCCAAAGCTAATTTAGCATGCTAATAGTTAGCCTATTAGTCTATGTGACATGTTAGCAAAAAAAACTAAATATTTTTAGCATTAAGTAAAGCAATTTTTAATTTTTTATGTCTTTAGGAACTCAGAAGGCTTCAAGTCCTTTGAGGAGAAGGTTGAAACCACCGTTTCAAGCATTAAGGTATGTATGAGCGAACAGGGTGTGGACAGCGTGCTGTGGGTCAATATTGACCTGAGTTTCGGACAAACCTGTAGTGTCAGTGCTGTCAGTGCAAATGTGTCTTTCTCGTTCTCTTTCTTTCTCCTATACTTCCCTAATATATAGTAGGCAAAAGTGAGTATTCAGTATAACAGTATGTCCGAATCCTTAGTATGTCTATTGCATTACGCATAACGATTTTAAACTTTTTTTATCCCATACGGCCAGAGGAAAGACGACTTGCCATAAGCCATAAGTGCTTAATGTGGCTTTAAAGATTGTTTCTTGTAGTTAAATTGCACTTGTCTAACATTTAAGCTAAACATTATTCAACTTCATGTCACGTCATGTGTCAATATCGAAATGGCGTCCAAATTTTATCCATACTATCCCTAACCATACTATTAGAACATACTTGTTTAACGGTCAAAAACAAGAAGTAGTACCTACTTAAGTATGGCTGCATTTATACGGTAGATTTTGGTGCCCAATTCGGGATTTGTGACTATTCGATTTTATTTGACGACCTGCTTACATCATCTTTCAAAACAACCCAATGTGGACGTACTGACCAGAAAAGAAAAAAAAAGTCATGATAATCTGTGGACGCAATGGATTAGGATGAAATGATTATTTAGTATTTTGCTCCAATGTTATATTTAAGGTTGGCAAAACAATAGTATCACTAGCTGTAAAATTAATCAGTATTTTATCATTTATAATTTTTTTTGTTCTTTATTTTATATTTATATTTCATTCTATTTTCTCCTTTGCTTCTTTTTTATTCTTTTTTTTTTTTTTTAATAAACAGCTACTGGAAAAAAAATTCCCTTTGGGATAAATAAAAATTTATCTTATCTTATTCTGTCTTGTCCTGTCCTGTCCTATCCTGAGGCGGGGGGGGGGGGGGGGGGGGGGGGGGCAGCCTGGCTGAATGTAGCATTGAATGTAGTTATTTTTTTTTATTTGTTTACAGACAAAACAGACTTTAAGTGAACAAAATTAATAAATATCAAAATATACAGTTGCACTGTCTCACCAACATCGCTGTTGGTGTCCACCTGAGTTGACAACGTCATGCGCTATCGTCGCTTATTTAGTGACGTAAAACTTGCATTGACAGGTAAAAATCCGATTTGTCTGCTTACATGGCAGACACTGACGCACATATCCGGTTCATATACCGATACATTTCCACATAAAACTGAGGCCTGAAACCGATCCGAAAATATAGAAATCGACTCGAGTTTTTTTTCTGCTTACATGGTCGTCTGCCATATTCAGTCTGTGCCACATTGAAAGAAAGAATTGGAATTGGATCCCTTGATACACGCAGTGTAAATGCAGCCTTAGTTAATGTTGTTATTTATTAATGTGTTGCCAGTGTGTAATTAAGATCTTCTAACAGGAAAGAATCTGAATCTTATTGAAATATCAGTGCAAAATCTAAACAAAGCCCTGTGTCTTTTTTCTTATCTGAGCAGTCAAAGGTTGGTGGAAACACTGGTGGAGGAAATTTCGGGGATGTGCTCTCATCAGCAGCTCAGGCCAGCGCTCAGAACGACTGCCCCACTTCCTCCTCTAGCAACCGGACAGAAAACGAGTGCTAATAAGAATAGAGCAAATTTGTTTAAAAATCTACAGCTTGATACAAGACTGGAAATGGAGCTCTGGCGCCCCTCAGAGGCTGGGATTTTTTATTCTTTTTTCCTAATGTCCCCAGAACAGTCCAACGTTACAAACCGGGAATATTTATTAGCCAAAAATGATATTTAATGTTAAGATTGCGGGATTGAAACGAGCCATTTGGCTTTTAGTGAAAACGTGGAAAAGGTTTTATTTTATTTTTTTTTTAGTTTTTACTCCAGTTGCCTCTATAATCAACCCAATACCACAGTTCAGAAAGTATTTGATTCATTGTGAAACCTGTTGTAACCCAAAACCACAGGAAAAAGAATCAACTCAGACACACATACATTTACAGCATTTGGCAGACGCCCTTATCCAGAGCGACATACAACTGAGCAATTAGGGGTTAAGGGCCTTGCTCAGGGGCCCAGCAGTGGTGGCTTGGTGGAGCTGGGAGTTGAACCCGGGTCCTCAAGTTAATAGTCCAACAACTTAACCACTGCGCTACCACTTCCCCTATGGCAACATATGGCAACAAAATTACATTACATGTTTTAAATGTATTGTAATATTGATGTTATTATATTTTAGAGCTTTTATTATGTAAATTCTTTTTGATAGTTGTTTGAAATGTCTTTATATAAAAGATGTTTTGGGAAGAAAAGTTTAGACATCCATGATAATCTACCAGTAAGTAGGTGTGTTTTTCATTGGATGTGCCCAGGATGTGGTCATGTTTTCTTTATGTCTATCTTCATGTACAGGATGGATCTATAAGGTGGACAGGAAAAAAAACTGTTGCATGTTTTTATTATTTTTCTGGTGCCTTTGTTATTTTTGGTCCTTTTTATCTGTGATCTTTTCTTTGCTGCATAACAAAAAAAAAATCATATTCATTTAACGACGTGTCCAGGTTGTCCCCCTCCTGCCTTCCACCCTTTTAGAGACGGCTGGGATAGACTCCAGCAGATAGATCCCTGTGACCCTGAATTAGGGAATAAGCAGGTATAGAAAACGAATGAATAAATATTTATTTATTTATCCCAAAGAATCAGATCTAATCAAAGATTAAAAAAACATTACTAATTTTTGGTTTTGGTACTGTTTGTTTTTAAAGCAGCCGTACCCACTACTGCAAGTGCCTGGTTTTGGTGAACATTAGTGAAACCTGAAGCAGGTGTCTAATTAAGTTTAGACCATGTTTAGACCTAAATTAGACCATGTCTAATTATAGACAGGAGGGATAGTTATGCTATCCTTTCTGTCTGCTCAAACTAGTCAGACTGTTCTCTTTTAACCAACATAGGATTTCAGACTGCAGATATGCAGAGCTGCCACTCATTCACTGGATGTCAAGGTGGTTAAGGTGGTGGTCCGCTAAGCGGTAAATTGTGGGTTCGATTCCCAATACCACCACTGCTGGGGTTAATGCTTAGGGGCCTAAATTTGGGCAGTGGGGGCAGTGGAGCAGGGTGGCTCAAATGGTTAAGGTGCTGAGTTGTTAATCTGAAGACCAGAAACACCTGGGTTCAAGCCCCACCTCTGGCAAGTCAACCACTGTTGGGTCCTTGAGCAAGACCCTTAACCCCTCCTGCTCCAGGGGCGCTGTATCATAGCTGACCCTGCGCTCTGACCCCCAACTTACTAAGATGGGATATGCGAAAAATGCATTTCATTGGCTCTGTACACTGTACCTCGCACAATGACAATGAATTGAATACTTATACTAATTGCCCAGTTGTATAAAGCAAATAAATGTAAGTCGCTCCGGATAAGGACGTATGACAAACTCTCTATATTACATTAAACGTTAGACGTTTCCGAGTCACAATCATTTCTTACTCCATTAAACTAAATGAACATTATTTTTGTACCAATATTTTTGTTTAATTTTAACGCTTAAGCATTTAAATATCTTCTTACCAAAAGTAATAAAAACCTGTTAATTCCAAAATAAACAAATAATTTGAAATTCTTTTAATTTTTAGGGAAAAAAATAACCAACAGCAAGTGTCAGATATTAGAGAAACGGTATAAACAGTATGTACTGACGGTAAATACACACCGCGTAAGTCATATTCACTTAAACTGAACTCGGATGCGGTTCTTGGTGGTCCTGGTGTAATAATAATAATGCTGTGGTCACCAAGTTACACTTTTATGTGTGTGTGTGTGTGTGTGCATACAGTAAAGTACACGGGGTTATAGAGTTATAGGTAAAGCTATAAACTATGTACCCATCAATCCTGTCTCACTGTAATGGCTGGAAGATTTATATTTTCATAATAAACCAAATACTTTTCATTACTAAAATGTAAAGATCTAAGACAGTATTTTTGTTTGCAGGCTGAAAAATAAAATCGGAACTATTAAGAATACAGTAGTGAGTGTGTGATTCTGAGGTCACGAGGAGTCTTTCACTGTCGTTCGGCTGTTCAGTTGTGCTGTTTTCGCCGATTCAGTCTCGCCTGCTTTGGTCATGTGATCCGCTCTTTCCTTGTTTAAGCTGTTCACAAATGCTTGGACTTCTGGGTGATGAAAACAACCTGCAGCAAACCAAACTGCTTTTAATACATTGGTATTAACTTTTAAAATAACTTTTTAAAAAATATTGTAAAAGTTACAATAAAAAAAAAAAAAATTATATATATGAAAATTTTTATTATATTATAAAATAAATTAGACAAAATAATCAAATTTTTGCCATTATCTCAAATACATGGTTAAGGTGTTGGACTGCCAACCCGAAGATTGTGGGTTCGATTCCCAGCTCCACCAAGCCACCACTGCTGGGCCCCTGAGCAAGGCCTTTAACTCTCAATTGCTCAGTTGTATAAAGGAGATAAATGTAAGTCGCTCTGGATCAGGACGTCTGCCGAATGCTGTAAATGAATTAGGTTCTTGGTATTAAAGAAAAATGTATTGTAAGTCTTGAAAGGTCATCAGGGGATGACAGCAGCGACTAGGCTGATACAAGAACATTTATTTTAAATGCCAGAAAATTAACTTTCTTTAGTCTTAAATAGTTTCTCTGTTTAAATATTATAGTCTATTATATTAACACAGCATGGTATTTTTTATTTAATGCATTTTATCTTTAGTAAAATTTAGATCGATTTAAATATATAATTAATTCCTCTATTAATAACTTTTTGCCTGTCAGATGGATGAATGGATAGATAACTTTAGACAGGACAGACTGACTGATTAATAGATAGATTGAATAATATAGACAGACTAACTGACAAATAGATTGATTAATGAATAGATTGATAAATAGATAGACTGACAGACAGACAGACAGATAGATATATTACTATAGACAGGACAGATAGACTGACAGACTTATTAATAGATAGATTAATTAATAGAGACAGACCTACTAACTGACAGAGATTGATTAATGGATAGATTAACGAATAGATAGACGGACAGGCAGATAAATTGACAGACAGACAGATATTATGAATGGTTTACGACTATACATAAAAAAAAATGATTTTCTACAACATAAATGACAGGAATGTAATCATACCTTCAGTGGAGGTAAAGAACTCCTGCAGTCGACCTGGTTTTCCCTCCAGCTCCTCATACTCATGAGCCTGGAGGATCATCTCCAGCTGGTCCAGCTCCTTTACTAGTTTAGCCTCATGACTTGACTGACTCTCATACTCCTGCACAGAAAGCGAACAAACAGCGCTGAGGTCATCACAGAAACAGGGAATAATAGGCTAGAACTGGTTGGCGTACAAATGTTGATGGTGGGGTGTAGATGTTTTAGCAGTGCTCTGACCTCCCACAACTCATACATCTCTTTACGCAGATCTTCATCTGAAAATGAAGCTGGGATCAAAGTTTCCCCTGCTATTACATCTTAGTAAGTAAGTAAATACATACATACATACATACATACATACATAGAGAGACTGACTGAATGATTGATTAATTAATAAACAGACAGACAGACAGACAGGCTGATAGCTAAACTGATAGACAGACAGGCTGATAGCTACACAAACAGACAGACAGACAGGCTGATAGACAGACAGACAGACAGGCTGACAGGCTGACAGGCTGACAGACAGACATACAGGCTGACAGACAGACAGACAGGCTGATAGATAGACAGACAGGCAGATAGCTAGACTGATAGAGAGACAGACAGACAGGCTAATAGCTAGACTGATAGACAAACAGATAGGCAGACAGACAGACAAACAGACAGACAGACAGGCAGACAGACAGGCAGACAGGCAGACAGACAGACAGACAGATCTATCTCTGACCTCCCACAATTGATACACCTCTTTACGCAGATCTTCATCTAGCAGGCCTGTGATGCGAATCATTGCCTCCTGAAAAAGTCGGAGAATAATATTTTGAAGCAGACCTGAAAGTATGGGCTGTTGATTTTCTCTTATGTGAAGCAAAGTGACTGAACGAATACAAATCTGCACCTTTTCTCGTCTGTGTTTCTCGGCTTTGCTGATGTTGTCGGCTGGAGCGATGTCTCCTACGATGCACTCGGCTAGATCATGAACTAAAGCCATCTTTATGCATCTGGAATGGATAAGAAAACGTACAAGCATCTTAGAAATTTACATCGCAGATTTATTTGTTCATGTCACAGATCCACTATGTGTGTGTACTGCATGTTCCACACTGACCGCACAGGAAGTGTGCACTCACTCACTCACCTCTCCCTGTTTACACTGGGGTCTTTGAGAGTTAGTGCCATCATCGACATCCTATACATGTGATCAGACACACTTTCAGGTTGCTTAACGTTACGGTAAACCCAACCGGTCCTCGGAACTCGCTGAAACAAAGGGGTAAATGTAAAGGGTAGAAACAAACCTCTCATCACACACTCACAGTAAATATTTACGGTATATAGCTGACACCCAGAGCGACTTACATCTTCTAGTGAACAAAATTAATAAATATCAAAATACACAGTTTTTTATCTCTCTCTTTCATATATATATATATATATCTCCGAATCTATGCGATTCTTTTTCCTGCTTACACGATCGTGGAACACATCCCATTAGTACCACATTAAAATAAAAATTCGGATTTGGATCACTAGAAGTTTGTGTTGTTAACAACCATAATAATAAGATTATTCGTTTCCTCCAAAAAAAAAAAAGTCAGAAGTGAGAAGACCTCTTTTATTCTTTTATGTGTGTGCGTTAAATGGAAGAGTTACATTTTTTTTCTATTTTCTAAAAAGCATAAACAAAACCGAGCAGTACAGATATTTTAAAAAAAGGAAATAATAAACGCAGTTGTATAGATACTATTTTTTGTGTAATAGTTTAAACTTTAACTAATTAAAATTGGCACGAATTGTTAATTATTTTTAAATAGTATAATACTAACACAACTATTGAAGCAATTAAATTATTAAAGTCTTCTTCTTCTTCGCCACAGCGAATCATCTGTCTCCACCTCCCCCTATTCTCTACATCCTCTTCACTCACACACACTAACTTCATGTCCTCTCTTTTATCGCATCCATATTCCTCCTCTTTGGTCTTCCTCTTTGCCTTCTGCCTGGTAGCTTCATTTCTAACATCCTCCTACCAATATATTCACTATCCCTCCTCTGGACATGTCTAAACCACCTCAATCTGTCCTCCCTGACTTTCTACCCAAAACATCTAACACGAGGAAGCTGAAGATATTGAGGGTTTCCATCAGATGGGACGACTCATGTTAGATGTTTTGGGGAGAAAGTCAGAAAGGTTTCACAGAGGTGAAATAGTAAATATACAAACGATAGTAAAAATACGACTGTCAAAACTAAAAAAAAAAAGTTATTTATATGCAATAATATGTTAATTAATCCGTTACCTTTAATTGTCCTACTAGTTTCATGAACTGTAACATGTTGTCCATGCTGTTCCTGTAATACAAGTAGCATACGGTGCCTCCGTGTACGCATGCGTCAAAAAGAGCGCAGGCGCAGTGGGACTTAAAAGCGCAGACCCTGACGTAACGGTGTGGTAATTTAATAGACTACAAGGTGGCGCTATATAACTATGTTATAGGGGGTTTGTGTCAATTTTACTAATATTATTGTGTGTTTTTGCTGCCAAAAGTCTGTGTTTACTGTATAAAATAAAAATAAAATCTTAATCTTGAGTCTGGAGTTTGGAGGGGGAAAAAAACAATAATAATTTTTTTAATTTGATAAAATTTTGTGTGTAAACCGATATTACCTTAAAATTGTTGACCAAAATGTAAAAATTCTGTATTAAAAGTATTTAAAAATATTTAGCAAAGAATATAAATCATCTCTATTATATTTTAATACTGCTCTTTAAGAGCAGTGACGTACGTTCACTAATGTATTAATAAACTAGAGAGTGTGATTCATTTGATTGACAAGCTGTCAAAGGGCATCACTGTAATTGTTAATTTCCTGTTTTTAAGAAATCAATAAAATCCTTCATCTTCTATACCCGCGTCTCTGAAACCCTGGAACGGTCGCCAGTCCATCACAGGGCCACACACACACACTCACACTCACTCCTATTGGCAGTTTAGAATCACCAATCAACTTAACATACATGTTTTTGGATTGTGGGGGAAAACCGGAGAACCCGGAGTAAACCCACACAAGCACAGGGAGAACATGCAAAATCCACACAGAAAGACCCCTGCCCGGGAATCGAACCCTTCTTGCTGTGAGACAACAATGCCAACCACTAAGCCACCATGCTGCCCAAAATATGATTCATATCATAAGAAAATGTAACATCTATGAGAACATTTTTCAACTAGTCAACTAAATAAAACCAACAATACAGTTCCTGAAAGACCTGAGTGTACACTTTAACCAGTGCTGTGAAATCTGCCATAAAAGTGCTGATTCCTTGTAATTCATTTGTCCCTTTGTTGTATATATTTTCCCTGGGATTGTGCATGTAGCTCGCTTAATTTAGAGCTCAGTCCTGTATTGTGTTCACATTTCTATGTAAAAGGCATGGCATTAACACTGAACGCCTATTTGAAGAGTTTACTTATTGTGTTATGATGAAGGTAGTGAATTTCTTAACATAGTTAAATTATATTATATGAATGTCTCAGCATCCACTAAAGAAAATAAGAACTATGTGTATTACAGTCCACTAAAGCAGAGACACGGGTAAATTACCATCTCATTTATTTCAGTCTTCTAAGTTTAGCATCACAACAAACTTCACAGAAGCCAGATTCCCAAAATAACTGTTTAGCGAGGAAGGACAGTTGTCACGTCACAATGATGTGACGATGCGTCTGAGGATATGAGGATATGAGGATCTTCCTTCCAGCAGATTCGGGCTGCTAAATACACACACATTAAACCCACATTACGTGGATGTCATCCTCTACCACCTGTGAAAGATGCCGTTTCCTGGAGCATGTAGACAATACACACTCTTCCTGGGAGATGTGATGGGACTGCTTGAGTATGCAACAGGAAGGATGTGGTGTGGAAACAACGCATGTGTGGCTACTGATGCATGATTAGCGTTAGCTTCGGGGACTAAGGGAAGCGTGAAGAAATTGAAATTTTTATTTTATTTTGCGTTTGCTGTCTGGGCTGTCTTTTTTTCTAGACACCTGTGACTTTTGATACTTGCAACTTTAATTTTTTCTTCATTTTCTCAGGTACTGTTGTAAAAAGAAAAACAGGTGTAAGTAAAAAAAAGGCAAACATCCACTCGTCTTCTGTTGGCAAAACAATGATAGCTGCACATCTCTTTTATTTACAGGAAACATGTCGTTTTTTTTCCTCCCATCTTCCTCCCGTGGCTGCAGAAAATAGCTCCACCATCCTGCTGACCGCTCATCTCTCTCTCTCTCTCTCTCCCAGAATTGTTCCTTGCCTGCTATTTTTAACCTCCTGGCCATGTTACATTTTAAATGTTAGCCTGACCTTTGACCTCGGTCAATCAGTAGAGCCCTAAAATTAGCAATGTAACCTAAAATCATTCTGGGAACTCTTAAAAGGGAATTTTGCTGCTGGATGGACGTCGTGATCTGCACAGTTTCTCGTGAGAATGCCAAAGCCGTGTGTGTAATACGTGTGTGTGGGTTAGCAGAGATTGTGTTAAGGTCCTCAAATGATTCACACTCAGCGCTTGGCTGTGGATTTAACAGACTCTGTTATCTACACCAGGGATGAGATTCTCGATCTGGCTCCCGAGTGACAAAGTAAAGATCCTGATCTGCATTCCATCACTGAACCTCGGCATTTTGGTAGAACTTATTATTATGCCTCCTGGTAGGGTTTTCAGCCATCAATAACTAGCAGGCAATACATCATACAACCTTTTGAAAGGTTTCCCTTTTCGAGAGTGACATACATCTCATTTGTACAGTTGAGAAGATGAGGGTTTGAGGGTCTTGCGCAAGGGCCCAGCAGTGGCGTCTTAGGAACTGAACCCTTGATCTTCTGATATATAATATCACCTTTATTTATAAAGTTTGTGTCAAAGCAGCTTTACAGTTTCAAATAGTAGAAAAGTGTGTCAATACAAAAAAAAAAGTAAACACTGACTAAAACACTCAGTTTAGTATCTCCAAATTAAATGTCCCAAACCAAGCAAGCCAGAGGCGATCACCAGCCCAACACCTTAACCACTAAACTACCAATTGCCCTGTAATATGGTACTTGCCAGATACATATACATTTACAGCATTGGGCAGACGCCCTTATCCAGAGAAATAATAATACCTTATTTCCTTTATACAACTAAGCAATTGGGTGTTAAAGTCCTCACTCATGGGCCCAGCAGTGGTAATTTGGTGGAACCCACAATATTTTGGGTTGGTAGTCCACTGCACTACCACTTCCTTCAAGATTTTCCTGCAGATCCTTTAATGTTGCTTAAAGTCTCTTGTCATCCTCCAAGTTTCCTTTTGTACGTTTATCGTTGTTAGATTGACATTCTGGTCTTGTTAATGCCACTGTGGTGCTACAGTTTTTCTCACCTGTTGATTTGGATAGTTTCAAATTCTTTTGTACACCTCTAATACCTCAAAAAGCCTGGCCTTTGTATGGTGTTTGGGCCTCTAGGAGTTAATTTTAAAAGAAATTATTCTATTAATTAAAATGTTCATTGGCCTTAGCTCATTTTCTGTGTAAAACATAAAACAAAAGATTTTGATCTAATGATGTGATCTAATGGTGTAAATGTCAAATATTAATTATATATGTTGTATATATTGCTTGTAAATAATCTAAAGTAAACATTTTCAGTGTTTATCTATAAATTATTATGGCTTTGTTAATTAGAACCCAAATAAAGCAGTGGATTCACCAGACTAAAAAAAACAGATAAATACAGAAAGATGTTGGAAAAATCCTGCAGAAGAAGCTGATCTTTATTTGGGATTTCAGATCATGATGATGTATGATCAATTAACTTGAGCTGGAATGGGATTGGTTAATTTTTTAGCAAAGTTACATACTGCAAAACTTACATAATGTATGCATTCATTATGTAAGTCCCTAACTTGATCCTAACTTGACTTCCATTTCTCTAAATGACTCTTTTCAGTAGAAAAGAAGACTTTTAGCTAGCAGGGCTTCCTGGAAGACATGTGTCTTACTTTTTAGGGCATCACCATGGCAGCAGGTAACAGATCTTCTGAGCTGGAATCCTCCCAGCTGCCCTTTCTGGGCGTCACAAGGTTTTTTTCACTCCGACTCTGCAGCTCTTCCTTTGTGTGAGAGGACAGGGATGTGGTAGTTTCAGCTAGCGAATAGCATCGGCGGTGCTGGCTTGTGGGTGCACAGAGGAGGGCCTTGTCCGTGCAGGCTGTGTGAATAGAGAGAGGTGAGAGCGAGGGCAGGAGAAACACGAGCGCTACCTTGAAGAGAGTGACCCCGTCTCGGCTGTAAACACCGTTCAGGGGCAGAGACGGGTCGAGGGAGTGGGTGGCGAGGTGATACTCCTTTCTTCTTTAAGCAGCTGAAAGGGAAAAATGGGACATTCATGGCTCCTGAGCTTTGATTTAGAGCCTAAAGAGGCTTCAAACATGACGCTTAGGCCTGTGAGAACGGATGTGAAATGGAAGGTGGCCATAAAATTGATTATTAATGCACATTAGGAAAATGTGAGGGTTTGGAATTCGGATTTAAGTACATTTAAGGTAAAAGAAAATCTGTTTAGCAGAATAAGGAATGGCTAGACAAGCCAAGTTAAGCTTAAACAATCCCTGATGTGTGTGTGTGTGTGTGTGTTAGCATTATTTACACCAACATCAAAAAAGCAAGCTAGGGTTAGGGTTTAGGATTAGGTTTAGGGTTAGGGTTTAGGATTTAGGGCTAGAATTAGGCTTAGGGTTTAGAATTAGGGTTTGGGGTTATGGTTTAGAATTAGGGTTTGAGTTTAGGGTTAAGGGTTAGGATTAGGGTTTAGGATCTGGGTTTAGTTTTAGGATTACATCACATATAGTGCTATAAACCTACTTATCACTTTGTATACCTATGCATTTATATAAACGTTCGATCATTCAACTGTGTGACAGCAGCGTAGTGCATAAACGATGCAGATACAGGTCATGTGCTTGCGATTAATGTGATGTCATTTTGACACTGGCATGATTGTTGGTGCCAGATTGCCTGGTTTCACTATGGTGGGTTTTTTTTTTCAACAACAATTAATATTGCAAAAACTTTTGTAAATGAATGAAATAAAAATTAAATCATGTTAAAGTCGACAGCAGGCTAAGCACATGTTTTGTTTTGGGTTTTGAGCCGAGTGTAAAACGTGCAGTGATTTTTCTCTCAGCTGTAACGCTACCTCTCCCCTGTGTTTCGAAGATAAAAGGTCGCGCCAGAAGCCCCAGCCCTCCCTGCTGCCGCTCCCACGGCTCAGAATCGCTTCTTTCCCAGCCATACACACACACACACACACACACACATGCATACACACAGCGTGCCACTGTCTGCCTGCCGTCGGCCCAACGCCACCCACTCGAGTTGCATAACATGCTCTCTCGCTTTCTCTTTCTCTCTCCATCTCACTCCATCTCCCCCTCTCATCACTGTCTAGTCCTTTCCTGGACTACTCAGGTAATTTATTTTAGTGCCAGACAGACATAAAGGTGGTGAAGAGATCTGTTTTTTTTGTCTTTTGGACTTGCGTAAAAACTTATCCGTACAATGCTAAACCCTGGAAAATGTGATGCTCAGAACTCAGATACGTCACAAAACGTTTTTTTTTTAATAGGCTCGTGTTTTGAGCACCAAATTCCAGACTTGAGCCGGCATTCATTATATATGTAGACGTCAATCGTAAACAGTTGACTCCGATGCCAAGAAATTTAATAGCAATGTCAAATTAGTGACTTAGCATCACTTTTTTTAAATTGCTGGTTTAAACATACAAGATGTTGAGATTTTGAAGGTAGTCCAGCCAAATGGCTGAATCACAACTAGTACATATTTAGGGTTAGAAATTTGACACCTAATGCTAAATTAATGCGTTAAGTTAAAACATGGAAGATAATTAGACAGTTACTTCACTCAAGCTTTAGAATCTGGTAAGAATGGTGATCTATAATTGGGAGTGTTTTGCATGATTTCATTTTAATTTTCTTCGACTCTTTATTATTTTCACATTATTTTCAGAGGTGCTCATCATGTGATGATTTAACCCTTTATTCCATGGTAATGCATCACAGTAACAAACTGTACCCTTTCTTACTTTAAGTCACAGTCATGATTGAAGTTGTACAACCAAATATTGTCCGTTTACATAAAAAGTATAGGTGATGTAAAACTTCGAATTTCTTTACTAGCAAAACGTTTGCTTTTTGAAGTAATGCAATAAACTGTATGATGGATGCAGTGCAGTTCCTGCAGTGATAAAATGCACTTTCATTTAATAGTCTAATGTACACAATGTCAGTCTAATCATCTTGTGAACAAAATAGTTATGGCTAATTGATTAGCATCAAAGTAGGCTACAACAGTAGAAAAATGTTTAACTGTGTGGGGAAGCGGTAGTGCAGTGGTTAAGGTGTTGGACTTCTAATTTAAAGATTCCGAGTACCACCAAGCCACCACTGTTGGGCCCTTAACCCTTAATTACTCAGTTGCATAACAGGAAATTATGTAAGTCGATCTGTGAGGCAGTGGTGGCTCAAATAGTTGTTGATCTGAAAGACCAGGAAGACCTGGTTTTAAACCCCAACACCGCCAGTCTGAGTCGTTGATCTAAAGACTAAGAAAGCCTGGATTCAAACTTCACCACCGCCAGCCTGCCACTGTTGGGTCCTTGAGCAAGACCCTTAACGCTTACTGCTCCAGGTTCGCTGTACCAAGATGGGATATGTGAAAAAACAAATTTCACTCTGCTATAAAAAGTATGTATATACATAATATGTGACAAAATAAAGGAATTTACAAAAGGACGCCCACCAAAATGCGGCAAAGGTAAATGCACTCTTTGGCTACGAAATATTTTAAAGAAATTCTCAGGAATGATTAAGAATTAAGCAGAAATAATCACCAATAGCTGAATGGGATAGAAGTTTATCACAAAAGCTTTCGTAGACACGTGAGACTCCACCCCAGAGAAAAAACCCAAGCCCAAGATCCCAGGATGAGAACTGTGAGGCGGGAATGCTCCAGGAGAAAAAAAACTGCTTTAATTGTAACTAAAAATAGACATAAAAGCAAAAAAAATAATAATAAGTTGATAGGATCATTTTCGACTGGATGTAAATCAGGAAAGGATTCATTCTAAATCTCCTGACTGACAATGTGTACGTGCCGAGCCCCACCCTTCACTTTTCAACAAATCGCTCCTTAAGATAATCCAAGTCCTATCTGAATTGATAAAAAAGCCTTTTTTTTCTCATTACATCACTGCATGTTATCGTTAGACAGTTGCTGGGTGGACCCGCTTCACTTTTTTAATCATTACATGGAAAATGAACAAAGAATAAAAGTGTCATGAGTGTCTGCTGGTTATATTTTCATTGTAAAATAAATAAAATAATTGTTAAAAAATGAAAATTCCTTGTCGGAATTGCTGAACCCGTACGATACACACGCAATACACATGAAATAAATAAAGGAATGTAGAAATGCTGGAGAGATTTTTGTCTCACAAGCCTTAATGTCATCCAGGCTGACCAAAAAAGAGGCTGTGCTTATATTTAGCCTCTCAGACCAGAAAGAAAAAAAAATCGCAGGCCAGACCCGGTCAGCCGATAAATAAAGAGTCCAGATCCTGAGAACGACGGCAGAGCCTTAGCAAAGAAAACAATCGACGAGCCGACTCGGAGTGGCCTGAGAAAACAAACACGGCTGATGAGAACGCGCGCAGCCTCAGAGCTCCTCATTAGCAGCCAGTTGCAGCTTTTTCCCCTCGTGCCTCTCAGCACCACTTCCTCCTCACACACAGACTTCTCACCTCCTCACTGGACAAGTGTGGCCTCCAAATTCAGCTGGAAGTCTTATGCACATGAAAAACAATGTTAGCATTTTTAAAAATCAGATCCAGTAGTTGATTGTATACATTTTAAACACACACAGCTGCTTTTGATTATTAAAGCCTTCATCCAAAACTCCCTCCAGACGCTCTCACTTTCAGATAAACAGATATAGAAGAGTAAAGATAGATAGATAGATAGATAGATAGATAGTTAGATAGATTTATTTTAATTAAGTCTACAGAGTAATAGACAGATGGATTAAATTGTACCCTTGATTCTTGACTCTTCTCTTTTCCTCTCTTCTCTTCTCTTTTCTTTTTTTCTCTTCTTTTTTTCTTTTCTTTTTTTACCGTTTGTTTTTGTCATCACGCTTTCTCTTCTCTTTTCTTCTCTTCTTTTCCTTCCTCTCCTCTCTTGTCTTCTCTTCCTTCTTCTCTTTTTTTCTCTTCTTGTTTTCCTCTCCACTTTTTATTACCTTTCTCTTCTCTTTTGTTCTCCTCTTGTTTGCTTCTCTTCTTTACCCTTGTCTTCTCTTTCTTCTTCTCTTTTTCTTCTCTTCTTGTTTTCTTCTTCACTTTTTTTTCTCTGTCTTTCTCTTCTCTTTTGTTCTCCTCTTGTTTGCTTCTCCACTCTTTTTCTTTTCTTCTCTTCTCTTCTCCTCTTCTTTTCTCCTCACTTCTATTTTCTTCTCTTCTTCTCCTCTTCTCTTCTCTTCTCTTCTCTTCTCTTCTATTTTCTTCTCTTCTTCTCTCCTCTTCTTTTCTCCTCTTGTTTTCTTCTCCACTCTTTTTCTTCTATACACTTTCTATTCTATTTCTATTCTACACTACTTGGAAATATAAGTATTTTATTTAATCACATTTTTAAATCAAGCTAATCATGTTATTTTCACTTAAGTATATGTTTGGCAGCGTCCTGTCTGTCTTTAATTGAGTAACTTTACGCTTTCGCCTCCAGGTCGTTTCAGCGTATTTTTTTCCTTTCCTGCTTTTAGCATTTTGTTTTTGCGTTATGTTTGTTCGCAGCTCGTTTATCAGGGTGTGGTTTGCGCTCTCTCTCTCTCTCCCACACCCTCAGCCCTTTTTTTAAAAAAAATCAGCATTTAGCAGGTTTTTTACCTGAAACTCATCATCCATATAAATATCTGAAGAGTAACCGTTCTCGTGTTTTGCTCAGTGGCAGCGTCAGTGTGCTGAGCTGATAGATGTAGCACAGAGATTTGCTTACTGACATGTTTTAAGATGGCTGAGTGTTGTTACTTATATACTTATAATGACTGACTAACGGAATGATAGGAAATGTATTTGTGAAGAAGTTTCTCCTGATTTATTTTAAAAACATGCTGAATCATCTCACAAGCTTACTTGGGCTTCATATCACTAAGGACACTGGCCTGCACAACAGCAGGAGGTGTTGTTTCGCACACAGCCTGGTGGCACACACACACACACACACACACACAGTAGACCTGTAATGTAACAATACAGTACATCATATTATATTGTGCTTGAACATCAGGCTGTGTATGAGTGCACAGCAACAAGTTCTACTTGTAATCATTGTTTTTGTAGAAACACACTTTTGTTTGCATCATTTTACCCAGAGTGTGTGTAGTTTACTGATAGTGCAGGTTATATTGCCCGCCTGTATAATTTACACAGAGCTTTAGTAGACCAGCAGCTTTGTTTGTTAAGTTTTTTGTGTGCCATTTCCTTTACATTTTGTGGCAACACACACACACACAAACAGCGAAGTGGGGCAGAGACAGAGGTACCAACATGGAAAAAGTGAAATTGCAAATCATTTATATATTTGACTCTTTTAGTCTTTTGATTCACCAGTTTTATGACACATTGATTCATTTGATTCACCAGTTTTGATTCATTTGAAGTATTTGTTGTTTTTATATAAAGACACTCTTAAATTCACACACCAACTGTTTAAATATATTGAAGATTCAGTCGCATCAGGTCATGTTTATGTTAATCTTATAAATTGTTTGCTTTTTTTAATAGGAGCATAAAAATATCATCTAGAGAAGTAAAGAAGTGTGTGATTTAAGAAGTAGCTCTGTGAGAAAAGGAGGAAGGGCTGTGTGTGTCCTATGAGAAAGACTTCAATCCTAAATGTGTGTGTGTGTGTGTGTGCTGATGGGGGAGTGCAGAGCGGTGGGAATGTCACCTGATCGCTGGCCTAGTAAAGACCTCAGTGGGCCGCTGCAGTGTGTGTGTGTGTGTGTGTGTGTGTGTGTGTGTGTGTGTGTGTGTGAGGCAGGCGTGGGCTCACGTCACAAAAAGCTCTCTGTACCAAACAACTACTGCCAAAGGAAGTCAGTCACACTCGACTTGCTCAGTGGCCATGAGAATAAGCGTGAGAGCGAACTGGAGGAGGGTCATTACTGCTGCTGACACACAAGCGTACACACACACACACACACACACACGTACGTAGACACGTACATGTGCACACACACACATAGATGCAGAAAAGCCTGAATTAACTAAGAGGAATTAGCTTGTATTAATAAAATGTAATAAATAGCCAACATTCAACCAAAGAAAAAAAATATAATTTTTCATTTAGATTTTTTGTAGATTTTTTCAAGACACAAACCAAAAGTAAAAGGAAATATCAAAAATATTTATAGATATTATACAAATTAGCAGTACATCGAAGACAAATTTAATGTATAGTTGAGTAAAGTGAGTTTAAGTAATTGTTCATTGAAATAACTGGACTTTATAATTACAAACTATTGATTTCCTGCTAGAATGTATGTAAAAAGCGCAACAATGCAACTATTTTAAAGTGAATACATGCAACTATTAGGGGTGTAACAGGACATTTGTTCCACGAGACGAAACGAGACAAGAGACTGGGTTCACGTGAATAAGACGAGACGAGAATTTTAAAACTTTTTTTTTAAAGAAATCCTCAGTGATGTAATACAGGGAAAAAGTCTTTTATCCAACTGAAAAACACAAAATACAAATACACAAATTGCATTTTGCAATCAACTTGCACTTTACGTTTTTCATTTAATTAATCCTCTATTTTAATGAATTATATGCAGTGATTAACAACATATAAACACTTATAAACATGCAAAATATTTTGCCACAAACTTTTTCTACTACGTCCATTATTAATTTGTGTGGTGGCAGTTGTAGCAGCTTCTGCCCGGTTGTCAATACCGCTCTCACCCGGCTTAGCAAATGAGCAACACGCGAAACACCAAGTCCAGCCTGTGTAGCAAGGTTTATTGTGTGTGTCAAGGATCTGATGTGTGGCTCAAATCCTGCCTCAGCACAGCCACATCCATATTACAGGCATTATCTGTTACAGTAGCGATGCAGATGTTGTTAGCAGAGGTGTTTGGTATTCATTTCTTACAATGTTTGCATATTGTCTCTGTCTTGTCTATCCTTCTTTCGCCGTTTTTTATTTCCACCAGGAAGCCAAAATGTTGCCACACAAACCATTTGAATGTGACGGGGCATCTTCTATCTTCTCATTCACACGTGACCAGATCTCGTCACACCCCTGGCAACTATAATTAAAAATAATTATCATTAAAAATGAAGTTGAATTATAATGTTTATCCTATGTTTTATAAATGTAATAAAAATATATGGTAATATAACAGGATGCCAACAAGCCAAAAAGAAAATGTTCATTAAACTGTAAACAGCACTAAAAGTGTTTGGAGGGCAGATTAAAACACTCCTTTTTGTCACACACATTCATTTGAGGTGTGAGTTTCAGAAATCTGATTACAGTCTGATGTTGTGGTAAGATTTCTGCAGTCTGGTAACTTCACAAATCAGATAATAGCTGTATTATTAGTGTGCATGTAAACACACTTCTTTTCCTTCACTTTCTCATCCACTCTGAACTCCCACTCGTTCCCTTCATCCAGGGCTTCTCTTGTCCCTCCACTTTTACATCTTACACCGCTTTCTTTCTTTTGCTTGCCTCCACTCTTTTAAAGTCACACATCTGAATGCACTAACTGTGTGTGTGTGTGTGTGTGTGTGTGTGTGGTGTCTGGGTTGTGAAGGGCAGGTGTGTAAAACTGAAGTGTGACCCGGGGGAAAGAAATTAAAGAGCTAAAATAAAGAGAGAGGTCTGTGTGAGAAAGACAGAGGTTGTGTGTGCATGTGTGTGTGTGTGTGTGTGTAAGGGGAAATACAGATAAAATCATACAGGGAGTGTGTGTGTGCATTGAACAGGGAGGCTGTGTGTGTAGGAGTTCACAGATAGTGGGAGCGTGGGATGGACATCACAGAGATGAGGGACTGTGTGTGTGTGTGTGTGTGTGTGTCTGTTTGTGTGTGTGTGTGTGTGTGTGTGTTGGGTGTGGCTATCAGGACAAAAATCCACATGTCTAAAATGAAAAACAGCTCATTGTAACAGAAATACAAACACACCGACAAGCGCCACTAACAATTTTAGGCCCTATGAAAAAATATGTGTTTGGACCCCTATATCACACCCATTAAACAGATCTCTGGGGGCCTCCAAAAAGATTTGGCATTTAGAACTATCCTAATCCCCCTAATGCCCCTGCCCCCCATTGGCACCCCTGCACACACCAGCCTTATATGATTTGGGGTTAGTTACAGGCTCTTTAATCTTCAGTTGTTTTATTTGCCACCTACATTAACGTAAATACACAATTTCGACTTATAATTTCATACAAATTAAATTGCTCAATTTTGCTTAGTTTTACAATTATAAAATCTAGTTTGTTGATTTTTTAGCAACAGAATTATTCAGTCAAGTTGTTAGCACAGGCAGTTTAATTCGTTTTTCACATAAATAGATTTTTTTTTTGCCACTCTTTCACTATAAAAACAATACTTAGCCATCATTTCATCTAGTAATGTGTCATTTATAAACGATTCCTTCCCTGATATGACAAGAAGTCATGCGATTCGTTCATTTCACACTCAATCTATGCAGTACGTACTGGAAACAGAAACGATTAGTTATTCTACTTAGTGTTCAAATGAGTCGTTTGTTTGTTCGTTCATCACGTGACCACTTCCTGGCTCTGTATCCTACAGCCAATATTACTAATATAAAATATCTTTCATATTTAGAAATTATCATAACATTTTCAAAAGACATGTGCAACGTAATTAAACCCAAAAACTTGGCAGAAAAGAGGTGGGATGAGCTAATTATAGACTTAAGACCCAAATTAATTAATCTCTTTCTTATATTTTAGCAGTATTTTTAATGTGTCTTTTTGTAATATGATCAACTTTCAACATAAACTTTTAATTATATTTTGCTATAATGATCAAAATGATTCAAAAAAGATTCGTTCATTTTTCTGAATAAGACTCAAAGGTCAGAGTCGGTAAACTGATCCGATTTCATCACAGGAACATTATTTATTCAGGTTTTTATCACAGGAAGAGTTTTTAAGTAATGTTTTCTCACAGAATTTGACACCAGAGTCAGTTTACAGTATTTGCTTAGATTTTTTACCACATTAAACTCTACATTTTTTACTAGAAAACGTTACTTTCTCTGTTTTTTAACAAGAAAAACCAAAACAAAATCTTATTTTTAATTAATCTTTTAACTAAGAAAGGGTTTGACCACAGGAACGTTATAAAGTCTTAACGTAAAACATCATTTAATAAAGTATTTACCAGACCGGATGAACTTTATTTCAAAGTTTTTACAAAGGGAAGTGTTTATGAACCCATGGACTGTAGATACATTTCCACCACAGAATTGTACAAAGTCAAGAGTTTCACTTGTGATTTAACCACAAAATGGTTTTAAGAACATTTGGACTATATTTAACAACTCGACAGACTTTAGACAAGTTTTCACAGCTGGGATATATTTTTGTCCCATTTTTTTACCACAGGAACTTTATTTATTCATGTTGTATAAAATGTATAAAAGCACCGCGTTTATTTTTTTTTATTTTACCACAGGAAACGTATTTAATCAAGGTTTTTTATTAAAATGTCTTTGTTTGTTTTTTATTACCAGAGAGTCAATGTATATGTTTGACTAAATCACTAAAGAAAGTTCTTAGAATTGAAAATCTTTGCTTGCTTCCAAAACAACCCCAGTTTTTGGAGTAACCCTTCAAACATTAAAAGGTAAGAGATTAAGTAACATGAAGAAAGAAAATGTGTTGTGTTTACAGATAACAACACTGCTAATTTGATCATTACATTCAATAATTTATCTTCTATACCTGCTTATTTCCTAATTAGGGGTCACAGGGTTCTGCTGGAGTCTATCCCAGCTGTCTCTGAAAGGGCAAAAGGCAGGAGGGGTACACCCTGGACAGGTCGCCAGTCTATCACAGGGCCACACACACACACACACTCACTCCTATGGGAAATTTAAAATCACCAATCAATCTAACATACATATTTTTGGACTTCGGAAGGAAACCGGAGAACCCGGAGTAAACCCACACAAGCACAGGGAAAACATGCAAACTCTACACAAAAAGACAAAGTGGAATCAAACCCAGGACCTTCTTGCTGTAAGGCAACAGCGCTAACCACTAAGCCACCCCTGATTATTACATATTTCAACATTTTTTGATGTGTACAAAAGTGTAGTTGGCTCCCTGTTTTTTTTCTCTTTTAATTGTACACAACCCTAAACTTTCACTGCCCTATACAATGAAGGTGGCCAAAAACTCCCCTTGAATGTATGACTTGTATTAAATAAAGCCCCTATCGTTCTCTCGGTTCAGAGTTCCAAAACCACCTCAAAGTTGTTGATTTTCATTAGCCAGAAAAATAAGCACAAGTTTGACTTCCTTCCCACCACTTTTCCTGTTAATTCACTTAATGAAAAAGCATCTTTCACCCTGCGACACACACAATTCTGAGTGTTTACAAAAGCGTAAAAGCGTCTGTTTTCAGATAATGCAGCTGATTTTATGTGAACGAAACAACAATACAGATTTGTGTGCTAAATAAGTGATTAATCTTAAGGATCAACAGAGTTAGGTAGATCAGCCATGAGACCTTTTCAACTAAATGTATACTACTAAAGATAAGTCACGTTAAAAGGCTTAAAATAAGTAAAATTAATCAACGAAGTATTAAAGAAACTGAAAAAAACCTATATGGGATCAGATTTAAGTCTGAAAACTTTTTAGACTATCCAATACCCTTTTATCCATTGTCTTATTCCTAATAACTTATTCCTAATCAGGGTCATGGGGATCTGCTGGAGTTTATCCCAGCTATCACTGGGCAAAAATCACCAGTCCATCGCAGGGCCACATACAGACAAACAACCACACACACTCACATTTACTCCTATGGGCAATTTAGAATCACCAATCGACCTAACATACATTAAGTATGGAGGAAACCGGAGTACCCGGAGTAAACACTTAACCAGTAAGCCACTGTGCTGCCCTATTTCAGATTAGTTAAAGCCAATTCTACAAACAAATTGTGTAAGGTCAGACTGGTTAGGAAAGTAAAAAGGCTTTGAATCTTTCACGTTCATTTTATCGTTATGGTCTAAAAAAGTACCTCTTTGATATCACTACAGTTACTTCTATAATATTTAACTAACTCGTGCATTAACTGTATTTTGGTCTTAATCTGCCCACAGTATTAACTAGAAATAAATCATTTAAACAACAGCAGCAACAAAAACCCCGACCAGGATAAAGTTGAACGAATGCCTGAATCCCAGTGCAGAACAGCTACACTGAACGTCCAAAACACCCTCGAAACTGCCACTGTTTCCCTGTCTAGGCTTTTCATGAAGCTCATGAAAAGGACAGGGAATTTAGAACAGACCCATACCACCAAATGTAAACTTAGAAACATGGCAATAAAATTTAATCTAAAGTTGGCCATTTTAATCAGATCGATAAAATTATGTCTTAATTTGGGAAAGTTGAATTAATGAAACAACAGACCTTAAAATAAAACAATAACATGTTAACGATTATGATATTTTTCTGGTGAACAAAATAACTGGAATATTTATTAAATTAGAAAAAAAGAACAAAATTGTAGCTAAAATTGTAGCTAATATAGCTACAATAAAATATGTTTTTTCCTATTCTATTCATTTCTCTTTTCAACAATCTTTACATATTTCCTTCTTTATACTTCATGCTAATAAGCTAAAATCTTTTCATGTAGTGATCGAATTAAGTCTTTGAGTGAACAAGAATATTTAAAGCAAAAGAAAAAAAAATCACAAGTATGCACTTAAACCCTTCAAGCACTAGAAATGCATTGGATGCTTAAGATACCTGATATCAACATAGACTCCGAAGGTGTGGATGTGGTGTGTGTAAGCTGTGATCCAGCCACCCAAAGTCGTCACATCGCTCCAACATTATATCATCTGTGTAACCTGCAGGGGAAAAGACCCAGTCGTGCACTGATAAGAGATAAGAGACAGAGAAATGTGTCAAAGTCTGATTAATCTGGGTGCTTTCCCAAACTGTCCAATGTCCTTCTGCTCTGGTGGACTGCTTGATACTTGTATGTATCTGAGTCTATCTATAAAACGTTTATTAAACTAATACACATGTTTAGATCCAGTAACTCATGTTATCAAACTAATAAAGGATAAAAATAACAAAATAAAATTAGTTCTAATTAATTAATATTAAATACTGAAATTTAAAATTACAACTACAATAACATTTTTTTTAGTAAATATAAAAACTGTTTTCCTGATTTTTTTTAGACTGTAATTAATTATGTAAATAATCCTTGAATATTAATGAGAGTAAATGTTGTAAAAAATTTAAACTACAACAACTTGGTAGGGCAGCAAAGATATAAAGTTTTTATAGCTAAAACAAAGACAGAAAATCTAAAGTAATTTTTAAAAGGGGTATTAAAGAAACTAAACTTGAAACTAACTAAATTATAAAATATTTTAATTATAATTATTATTTTTTTTAACTAAAATAATAAATAACAATACACATATAAATTAAAAATGCTGACTAAAATGAATTAATATTTTCAGATTACAAAACAATAACTAATTATTTTTTCACTGAACCTTACTATACATTTTAAAAAATAATTAGGATTAATAAAATTGTCTTTAAAATAAAAAAAATCTTCTGTATTTAATTATTTAATTTGCATGCCCTATATTTACACTTCTTATTTTTGATAGGTGGAAAAAATATTATACCAAAAATAAGTCATAAAGACAAAGTCAGCATGAATAAACCTCTTCACAGTTTTTAATTCATTCATAGTCTGATTTCATAAAAGAAATAAGAGGACCTTTGCCATCCGGTTGACATCCATCATGCCATCGAGTGGACAGTGCAGGAAACATGATCCTCACATCACATCACATGGTCACATCACAGTGCAGTACAATCTGAATCCCAGAAACTGATTTCCACATGCTAATTCAATTAAACCCTGGAATCTTCCACAGAGAAACAATGCATTGTCTTCACAGATAAAAGTCACTAATATCTGCCATTTCTCATGCTTCTGATTTTAGACCTTGAATGAGGTGACATTTACTAAGATCTTCTTTCATCCCAGACTTTATGAGAGTCAGGACCTGTGGACCATGTGGGCATAGATGGAAAATTATTTCATTCATTCCTCATCAGTAACTGCTTCATCTTTATTCTGGTCAGGGTCATGGGATGAGGTGGGAATATGTATCTGGGAAAGGATGCAAGTCCATCTCAGAACACCATGTGCGCACACATATTTACATCAAGGGCCATTTTTAACAGGACTAGGAGGACTCAAGTCCACTTTTGTCGAGTGCAAGACAAATCCAAGTCTAAATGAGACAGTCGAAACAGAAACAGGAAAAATAATAATTCTTTATGTTATTTACTATTGATAGTCTATGAAAAGAAAGGGGCGGAATATCTTCTATTTTACGATTTATCAGAATTATTATTCATAATAATCGAAAAGAATGTGCAGATTAACAACACTGTAGGATGAAATTAGGTCATTTTATTTATTTATGGGTGTAGAAATTTCAGTAGCCACATGAGCTTTTACAAAAAATATCACAAGAAACATTATGAAGGACACTGTAGAGGAGTAATGAAAACATCACACAAATTTCAGAATTAATGTTAAGTTACAGCCAACATTGGATCACACCAGGGGTGGGCAATCTCGGTCCTGGAGGGTTGGTGTCCTGCAGAGTTTAGTTCCAACTTGCCTCAACACACTTACCTGTAAGTTTCCATTATACCTAGCAGGATCTTGATTAGTTAGTTCAGCTGTTGATTAGGGCTAAACTCTGCAAGACACCGACCTTCCAGGGCCGAGATTGCCCACCCCTGGATTATATGATGATTAAACCTTAATAGAATTTTAGGAGAAGGACTTACAATTATAAAAACCAACTGTAAAGTGTTCATCTAAGTGTCAGCTGTAACAGACACCTATAAAACTATGAAATCAGGCAATCAATCTCTTCAAATGCTCATTTCTAAAAAGGGCTTACATCTGAATATAGGCTTTACAGCTGTTTTTATGACCGTTTTAATGATATATATATATCCACTAAGCCACCGTGCTGCCCTTTTGTCCGATTAAAATACTAAAAAACGAAATACTTAAATATTAAATAAAAATAGATAATAATATCACTTTATTACTTTTAGGTTTTGTTAACTTACTATTCATTTTTTTTTTCGTTTAGTTTCCTGTTTTTGCCTGG
Organism: Bagarius yarrelli; assembly: GCA_005784505.1. NCBI lineage: Eukaryota > Metazoa > Chordata > Actinopteri > Siluriformes > Sisoridae > Bagarius > Bagarius yarrelli. Next base: position 1,359,797 of record VCAZ01000077.1, read on the forward strand.
TAGTTTTTCCACATTTGGATTACTGTAGACTTCTACACGAGAGCAGTTTTTACACTGATCCCAGCCTGTGTAATATATAGGTTCTGTCCCCCCTTCAGATAGCCACCAGTTCCTCTCACACTATTATTTCTGTTGTAATTTAAGCCACAGTATTATGTAAAAGCCAGCAGAGCATGTCTGTTTAAACATCTACTTACTCTTTTATTCTGATCATATATCAGGACTCTGTATAGGATTATTGTAGGTGTTTTATTTATTATCCAATTTTCTCCATGTAGACTAATCTATGAAATAATCAGACTTAGCTAAAAGCTGTAACTAAATGTTTGACGTTGGATTTTAGCTAATTTTTAATTTGTACAGACTCTTGTTAAAATGCACGATTTTTATAAATTAAAAAACAGAAAAAATTAAAAAACGTTACATAAATATAATATAAACATAAAACACGATAAACATAAAACAACATAATATATGAACAAAACATAAACATGAAACATAAACATGACATGAACAGGAAACGAAACATGGAACAAGAAATACAATCTTCACATATCTTTAGCTTATCAATAGAAACCTTAAGGTTTTGCACTAAAATAAACTGCTATTTTGTAGTTATTTATAATTAGACGGCCAGGGCAGTCGGCCACTCCATGGCAACTATGGTGGCAACAGAGAGACACCTGTGATTAAGCCTGTCTGGCATGGAAGGTATGTAAAGAGCTTATCTTCTGGACGCCCCAGTTGCCTCATCAGCCTCTTCTGCAAAGTCATACAAGCACTGGGCATGTACATCCACAGAGCTGCCCCATGGGGAATATTCCCAAATATAAGCAGATAGGTGGTTAAGAGCATAAACATGAAACATAAACATGACATGAACAGGAAACAAAACACAATTTTCACATATATTCAGCTCATTAAAAGAAACCTGAAGGTTTTGCACTAAAATAAACTGCTATTTTGTAGTTAGTCATAATTTCCTTTAATCATAAAAAAAGCTTCAGTTCTGGTTGAGGAAAAGAATTATGTTGCCACTACCATGCTGCATCGTGGGCTGGTTTTCTTTTTTTTTTCAGGGCACTAAACATATTTTATTTGGAATTGATATAGATTCAGTTTTATCTACGTGGTTTAATGGGATTTAGTTAGTTGGATTCATCCTTAAATATGTAAACAAAGCAAACTTTTAATTCATGGTTTTGCATCTTGACTATATTTGAAGATCTGGGAAATCTGCTTTAATATTATTTCATCCAAACTATTGTTGTAATCAGAATTTCGATCTTTGAATCAGGATGGGTGTACATAAATTATAATACTTTGCTACTGACCGTTTATGCAGCCAGTTTTAAATTACTTACCTATTTTTATTAGCCGAGGAGCTGTGAGATGTGTACAAGCTGCGAAAATACAAAATGTGGAACACAATGCTCTAAAACACAAGGCATTTCCAGCAGGATGTCATCACGGCTGGATTATCAATCTGCAACGACTTTAGGTAAAAAGGATGTGAGCTGTAAAAAGAGGCTGCTGACAGAGACGGAGGCACTGAGTTCAACACGTAATTGCAATCAGCCCTATCTCACTCCTCTGCTGCCGGCTACTCTAATTGTGTTGTGTTGGACGTGGCGCCTTTGGGCCATACGAGAAGTAAAAAAAACAAAACAAAACACAAAAAAAGAATGAATAGAGGCCATGGGGATTTCACTGAGCACCCTTTCCCACTGTTAAATATTTAGCAGGTGGTGGTAGCATATGTTTCGAGCCCTGATCACATGAGCGTGACATACTGTAAGCTAATTACCTGAGCCATAACCACAATCCCCGTAAACACACTAACCGCAATTAAGCAACCGCAAAAAATGTGCGGTCAGAAAAATCAATTTATCAAACCTTTTTCTTTGGAAATGTTTTTTTTTATAATCTTTGGCTTGAAGCACGTCTATATATATATATATTATATATATATATATATATAAAAGAAAAGCAAAGATGGTAACCACTCAACACTACAAACAGTGTGCATATCCGTGCCCGAGATATATCTTAAGAAGGCTTTTACTTTGGGGCCTCCTATTTTTTTGGACCTTGACACTGAGACACACAAGAAACCCCTTAGGGACCTGGATAAAAGCGGGAAAGGGACACAGACTTCTCCCTAATGTACCCTACCAGAAATCTCACAGAGTCACCAAATAGACGACCAAGGCAGTCGAACGCTCCATGGCAACTATGGTGGCAACAGAGAGATGCTGTGATTAAGCCTGTTTGGCTAAAAGGTATGGACAGAGTTAATCTTCTGGATGCCCCAGTTGCCTTATCTGCCTCTTCGGCAGTGCCATACAAGCACTGGGCATGCACATCCACAGGGCTGCAGCATGAAGACCATATATTCATCTGTTTTAGCGCACCCTTGGTGGCCACCAAACAGACAATAAGCAAATGGTTGGTTAAGACCATCACTCTAGCATACAAAGCCACTGACCTCCCTGTCCTGAAGCAGCTCAAAGCGTACTTCACCCAGGGTATGGCTTGCCAAGTCTTGGACTTTTGTAAAACAGCAGACTGGTCTTTTCTGCATACATTTGTCCAGTTTTACAATCTAGACCTGAAAACAACCCCAGGATCTAGGGGAGTGATCTTCTCACATCACAATTGGCACTATGAAGAGATTGGTATCTCGTTCCTAAAGCATTTTAACACGGCTCGAGTTCCTGAAAAGGGATGTCTCTAGGTTACATATATAACCACGATGTACCGAATGTGATCTTACCATGGCCCAGTGTGACACGTGTTTATATAGCATTACTTCCTGGTCAGTGACATCTTCCCTCCGTGATGTCATGCTTTTCGATTGAACGGATTTTAAACGTGCTTCAGGCCAAAGGTTATAAAAAGACATTCCCAAAGGCGATTTGAAGCAGCATCTCGTTAATGTTGTGGTGTTTTAGATCTGTTCTAATCACATACAGGACTACAATTTGGGGGGATTCTGTGAATAAAGCTGAATGAATACATATCAACCAATGAATAAATGTGAATACAAATCTAATTTCATAGCTACATTATATAGCTACCATCATAGAGCCATTTTATAGCTACAATATATAACCAAATGTTTGTATACACTTACCAGCACAACACTGTGTGTGTTTTTCCAAAACTGTTGCCACAATGTTGAAAGTCTAGACTGTCTTAAATGTTGCAGTATAAAAATTTTCGGGTAGACGCTGTTATTCAGAGTAACTTACATTTATGTCTTTTATACAACTGAGGGTTAAGGGCCCAACACTGGCAGCTTGGTGGTGCTGGAAATCAAACCCAAATCTTCCAGGTATCAGTCCAGTACCTTAACCACTGAGCCACCACTTCCCCACAAATCCCCTGAGCCCCATAAAGACATGGTGTGTTTGATTGATTGGTGTGGAGGAACTGAATCAACCCCACTGGGACAAACTGGAACCCTGACTGTACCCCAGACCTCCTCGCCCCACATTAGTGTCTGATCTTACCAATACTATTGTAATAGAATAAACAAATCCCCACAGACACACAACGCAATGAAAAAAAACTTTTCTGATGAGTGGACTTTAATATAGAATTAAAAGTGAAACTAAATCTGGAATATTGTAGGTTGTTATAAAACACACATGGATGTGATGGCCAGGAAGACCCAAGAATTTTGTCAATATGTAAATTGTGTGTAAATTAGGGCTCAGCTCCAGCGCATGGCTGTACTGCAGACCTCTGAATGTTGATCCTAGTTTTGTTGCCTTTCAAAGTGTGATGCGCTCTGTTGTTGAGTTTACACGTGAAAACGATGTGTTTTAGCATTGAGGCTAAAGGTAATGAATCATGGTAAACATGTCAGCCAAGAAAAAGAAACGTTCTTTCATGGGTAAATCTATTCAGCCTCTATTCTCTACCAACACTTTGATTTTCACCGCCCCACATTAACAGGGCAATTTCATTAGAGTCCTGAAATGAACCACAAAATGTAATTAACCTCCATCTCACCAAGCCGTCAATGATCTCATGACATGTTCTCCGTTTACAAGATTTATGCATGTGCTGAAAAATCCCAAAACAATACAAACAAAAAAAAACAAGCAGCCATTTTGAATAGCATCAATAGGCTGAAAATGGCTGCATCATTTTAGATGCTAGTTTCACGCAATTTGCATGATGGTGGTCCATTTCTTCTAAACAAAAACTCATTTCATGTACAAAAGATTTTTTTTCTTTTAAATGAAGAAGCGATGCGATGAGAACATGAACTAATCTACGGGAGACGGCTGACGGTCACGTTCGGTGCTTTCCGTTTGTGAACTTTCCCCACAGACTTTGACCTTTACACAAATGCAAACTGTATCAGGAATTAAACATGAAGCCAAAATCAGCTGATCCAGAAGCTGCAACCTCAAGGTCTTTCCCACACCCCCTTCCTTCTCTTTAGGAATGTACGGGACTCGAAACTCTACAGCTCTGGAATGGGTGAGTGAGGCCACTTTGATAAAAGCCTGAGTGGCAAAATAAAGTATTTTGCATAATCATGAGCTGCACTGAAGTCTTCGAGCTATTGTGTAGCAAAAAAAAAATGAACTGTCCTGTCTCATTGGGTGAGTGGGGTTGGCGGTTTTGTTTGCCCCTGAATGCCAGCCATGTAGTCTATAAACTTGGATAATGTAGCTTTTCTTCATTAAACGTGACTGAATTACACACTTTTGCCATGCCCTGTCACCAGCCATTTAGAGATTTAGGTTTATATGGCAGATTTAAATATGGAAATAGCTAACAGCTAGCCAAAAGCACTATTGCGATGGTAATTTGTAATGAATAATTCCAATTTCATTATAATAACAAATCGCAGGCTTGTGAAGGCGGTCTTGTGGCGGGAATGTCGTTCCGGATTATGTTAACGTCACACTGTAAAAGTGAATAGGACATTTGAAATTATTTATATTGTGAACGCCGGAACATTTTTTTCCCCAAAATAAATATTTGCTACAGCTATTTAGTCGGGTTGTGACGGTGAGGGAATTTTTCCACTGGTAATAGCTTACAAAGGCCGGAGCGCACTTTACTTTTACTTTAGAATTAGTGGGAATCTGCAATTTGGCTACAATTGCTTGAATAGACAACAACAACACAGAAAACTTTTATTAACATAAAAAATCTCACATGAACTGTAATGCGACTGTCGCATGGCGCACTGCATTGCACAGCTGCATCCAGATTTTAATTGTCTGCTCTTTTTAAACCATGATTTTTATGATTTTTTTCACTTAATATCATCGTCAACACCATCAACACCGACTATCCCAGCAAGCCTGATATTGCCTTATTTTCGCAATTTTTTCCGTTTTGCAAATGCACGAAAATCCGCACATATCAACATTGCAGTTTTGTAAAGTCAGGGCAATAAAGGACACACACGTCCTTGCATATTACGCTCATAATACTCCAAAGTAAGCCATTAGTTTCCCTTCTCACGATGACTCATGATGGGTAGACAAAACAAACGTGATATTTCATTATTCCCCAATCTACTGAAGACTAATTAGAGGTTTCTGGCACGATTGGGTCTTTTGAAACGTTGGTCACAGCCTTCACCTATGGGACCTGGGTGGTTGTTTGTCTCTCACCGCTCTTTTGCTTTATAAATAGGCACGAACAATGGCTCAAAAAAAGCATTGTCTACCCAACACACCACAAAAGTGTCACAAGCTGGAGGACTGGAATGACAATGGTGTGCGGCTGAGACAGAAATGTCTGCCGTTTACAAAAGCGTGTGTTCAGCAGAAAATGTGCTGCTTAAGGAAACGCATTCTTTTTAAAGCCGTACATGTTGCATAACTGACACATAGAACATAAACTCTATGCTTTAGTTTTAGGGTCAGAAAAAGGACATTTTATTTTGAATATAAAACAGAACATGAAAAAATGATTGATGGTGGGGTTGTGAAATGGGGCCGACTAAAAAAATTGATTTTTTTTTTTTAAATTAACATGATCCTGTGACGCAGTTTAGGAACAATGGCGTACATTATAAGTTACAGTTAATGTTTTTAAAAATCCAAGAAAATGTTGTTAGCAAGAATAGCATTTTGCACTTAGTAAAATATTTTAAATATATATAAATGATCATTTCTCACACCGCAACAGTAAAATGATGTAAATATATTTATAGGATATCAGTGTTACTTTAAAAAAAAGTGATGGTTACTTCTCACGAATAATAAGTTAGTAAAAGTTACATCATTTTTTTACAAACAATTGTTTGATCGAATCTTGTACATATTCTTCTGGAATTTTTAACGATTTTTGGACAAGAAATCAATCCATCCATCCATCCATATATCCATCCATCCATCCATCGTCTTTACCTGCTTATTTCTTATCAGGATTACAGGAATCTGCTGAAGTCTATCCCAGCTGTCATTGGACGAAAGGCAGGGGGACACCCTGGATAGGTCACCAGTCGATCACAGAGCCACACACAATCAACTACACACACTCTCACTCACTGCTATGGGCAATTTGAAATTACCAATCAACTTAACATACATGTTTTTGGACTTTGGGAGGAAAACTGGAGAACCCGGAATAAACCCACGCAAGCACGGAGAGAACATGCAAACTCCACACAGAAAGACCACCACCAGGGATACGAACCTGGGACCTTCTTGCTGTGTGGCAGCGGTGCTAACCACTAAGAAAAAACATTAAAATGAGCTCATTAATATCAATAGAAAATAAAGCTGCATCTACTGTTGAAGGAAATATATCAACTGGTAATATATAACATTGATGACCAATCAGTTTTAAGAGTGGTTTGTGTTTAGAAAGCAGTGTTACTCCTCCAATTAAAAAAACAGTTAAGCTAAGTAAATGATGGACATCTGGGGCTAAGTTTCACTAGAAACCCCAATTTTATTCTTTAGAGATCCGTCTGCACAAACATTACCTCTTCTAGAACCTACCACATAAACTTAGGCCATGTTTTATCTGAAGCACCATGCATGTCTTGTTAGTTTATTTCCGAGCCTTTGCAGTCGTCTGTGTTTTTCCAACTCAGGGCCGTCCACACGCTGCCGTAGCGTTGCTACTCGAGAGTCCGCAGGGTTAGTAAGAAAGCATGTCTGATAGATTTTATTTAGCCCCGTAAAGAATGTCTGCTTCCTTCTTGTGATACCGTAGCTTTTCTCAGTGTTCACTATTCTCCAGGTGAGTGTACCGGTTTTCATATTCTTGTGTCTGAAAGAATCGACAAAGCTTCTAATAAAAAGAAATCAATTTCAAAATGTGTTACTAAATACCAGAAGTCTGTTCTGAAAATACATTAACGCAAAAGCCAACGATTTTTAACAGATGCTGAACAATGATGTTTTTTTCCTCAGCTTCTCGTGGCATTAGGTCAGTTTTCACTGACCGGCTGTTGAAAGTGGACGGCCGACGGCCGGCTTTCTCCCAGGCTCAGTGCGGCCACGTCTCATTACAGAGCTATGCGTAACACAAACAAAGTGGCGCTCCCAGGGTGTTTATCTCATGGCGCAGAGCGCAATGTGCCCGCACATCAAAGACTGTGGGAACAGACGGGCACTCGGCGCAGCAGCTGCACTCGGATCCTGTCCACACCCTTCCTGTTTGCCGCCGTGCTCTACCTTGGGGCTATTATTTTCTTCACCAACGCCACCACCGTCGCTCCCTTCTCCTCCTCCTCCTCCTCCTTCTTTGTATACCATCATCAGCAACATCACTATGGCCGAAGAAAGTCGATCCACGCTCCCACCGGGGGCTTTTCTCCTGAGACACAGCCATTGTATCTGTCGTAAGGTCAAAGCCGTGTTAAATGAGCCTTTAATGAGTCATTGAGGATCATTTAGAATAGCCTAATGAGCATGCAAATAATAATTGCATGTAAATGATTATCTTTATATTTTAAAAGGATAGAAAACAATTTAAAAAAATCTTTTACTGTAACAGCTTGGAAAAAGGTGAGTCTGTTACAAAGGTCAAAAAAGGTCAAAATGATGCACTCCATCTCAGCTTTTAGAAGATTTTGACACATTTTGTTCAGTGTGGTTCTGAACGAATAAAAAAGCAAATAAACAGATGAGAAAGAATACAGCATATAATACCAACATAAAATTACATGTATGGCATTTGGCAGACTCCCTTATCCAGAGCGACTTACATTTATCTCCTTTATACAACTGAGCAATTGAGGGGTTAAGGGCCTTGCTCGGGGGCCCAGCAGTGGTAGCTCGGTGGAGCTGGGAATCAAACCCACAATCTCTGGAAATGTAGTCCAACACCTTAACCATGAGCCACTGTTTCCCCCAAAATTATTTTTAAAATCATTTAATAATAGAATTTTAATGCAGCCCATCCTTCTTCTGCACGTTGAATGAATGAATAAATTAATAAATCACGTTTAATAATCCTTGAGTATTATTTTTTTCAAGTAATTAATTATTTTTCCTTTCTAATTTGCAGGAAAATATGCAGGTTTTGACAATCCAGTGGTCATATGATCAATTTTTGCATGTATAAATTAAACCTTTAGCTATTCATATGTGCACTTCATCGAACCCCCTAAACCGCATTAGTTCCCTTCTGAGTCTTTCATCATCAACGGGAAGAACGTATAACCTAATTCGAAGGAAGTTCTAACAGACAGCAGTCCGTTGTGCAGGATGTGAGATCGTGCCTGTGTGGAAGTGACCACTCTGGTCCATCGTAACATAGTAGCACTTCTGACATGAAATATATAACATGAAATATGAGATGCTGAGGTGTTAAAAGTTCACTTCCTGTCTTCGTGTTCTTTATCTATTCTTAAATGCATTGGCTGCAGATGGTATACAAAAAGGGGGTTTTCCACAGTTAAGTCTTTGGGGATTGAAAAGATCTACAATAGCTGTGTTGACTTTAAAGATAAACAATACAACCTAGATGGTGTAGTTATCCACATGTTTAAATACGTACCTGAGATTTAACATGTCTGCATTACAGCTCTGTAAAATAACGATATTTACACAGATAAATGTCACATGTTATATTTTGAGATTTTTTACCAGGACATTACAAGATAATATTTTGGGATCTTTTTCTAATATTAAAATAGATTTAACTTTATTGTCTTTGTGCAAGGTAAATGTACAGAGCCAATGAAATGCGGTTAGCATCTAACCAGAAGTACATAAGTGGCTTATTTACAATAAATAGCAGTGTAATAAATAAGGGTATAAGATTGATATTTACATATATTGAGGGTTAACAATGATATTGAGGGTAAACAATGTACAGAAGGTGCAGTAGGGTGTAATATATATTATCTACTGTATATATAAGGGTCTTTATAGTATAATACAGTTGTAGTTGTGCAAGGAATGACAATGGATATATACATATATGAGTGTTTGTATATTAGTAAATATGGATGAAATATACAGAAGTGTAAAGATAGATAGTTATGGATGGTGCAAAGATGCATAATAATTAAGTAGTGCAAAAGTACAAAAAAGGACAGCCACAGGAAAAAGAAAATCACGTCTCACTACATGTCACCATCTTGCAGTTCTATCTATCTATCTATCTATCTATCTATCTATCTATCTATCTATCTATCTATCTATCTTCTTTTCACTTTTAATGATGACAGGTGAGGCCGTCCTGTGTGTAAAGCTTTCTGTTATTCCACATTTCCTGTTTTGTGACAGTAGGACAGGTTCATAAAGAGTAAGTAACAGTAATTGAAGCGCCAGCTGCTGACACACACACACACACACACACACACACAGTAGAGTACATTTTCACATGTTCTTTGGCATCCATGCTAAGCTACATCAAGAGCTGCATGACCTTACATGACCCTAAATGACCCTTGCTGCTTCCAGAACACCAATTGGGGTCAGACGGTGTTAACGTGGTCTGTAACCATGTCCTGAATTTCACTCCGCAGCTGTGGACACAATGTTTTGATAGAATTATCTGCACACTCCTGAGATAAAAGCTGGGCCGTGAGTACTATGATTAAATTGGTAAATTTGTCTGACTACAACATTAAAATAATGCACTTGATTTAATCATTGATTGCTTTCACACCAGCTATGATGTGTGCAGTCAATTACTGTTGTACTATTGTATTACTTCTTTTTATGATATTATTCTGTAATTGACTTCAGGAAACTAAAACACTTTTAGTTTTAGCAGAGGGCAAACCAATCAAAGCATGATGTATGACGCTGACCTTTGCAACATCAGCCAGCGGGACACAGGAAATACACACATGCTAAAGCAAATTAACAGCAACACACGAGTTCCACTTGATTGATTGGTTTCAGCTAAGCAGACGCTTGAGGACAATACAGGTCTCTGCAGGAACAATGTTCACACATTTTCTAACAACTACCGTATAGAATAAAGTAAATAAGGGTTAAATATAAGGTTGTTTTGGATTTTTGGGGGGTTTTTTGTTCGTAAAGATTTTAGTAGTAGAATGTTTGTTGTTGGGGATTTAGGCTATACAAATACATACAAATACTATACAAAACTAAAAAAATGCCAGTTTGTTATAATTTTATTTCATAAGTAAGTTTTACATATTTTTAATTTCTAAGGCGTCCTGTGTGATTAAACGTCATGCTTAATTATTTTACAATTATTGGGCATAGTCAAGGGACATATGTGGACATATAGTTAAACTATATGAAATGAAATGTCGTGTCTCACAGGACCGAGGTGCTACATAATGGTTAAACACACATATAAACATAAGAAAAACAATTAGTTGACATTACATAGATACTGTAAATAAAATTGTAAAAAAAAAAAAAAGGTTTTCCAAAATCCATAGTTTAATTAAAAAAAAATTTTTTTTATAGTCATTAATTATACGTTTTTGCTTAATTAGTGTGGTTTTCTGCATTAGAGTTGGTTAAAGCCCTATCCCGAGACCCACTTCCTAATGGAGAAATTCACCCTGGAGAGATGGAGAGAAGATTTTTACGGCAGCCATTTAAAGGATTCAAGAGTTTAAAAATGGCTTACGTGAATTACTGATGTTTTTTTTTTTTGCTTTATTTTATTTTATTCTATTCATTTTCATTATGCAAATATTTACGAACGGAGTTTAATTTTTAATGTAGTCCATTTGTACTGTTATGTATTTTTAATTATATAGTTATAATAATAATAATGATATTAAGAGGTATGAATTAATTCTATGGCAAATAAAAATTAACTGGGTGCCGTTTTTGACGTCTAATATTTCGGAAAACATCTACATTTCTTTCGTTAGACTTTCTTGCTAAAAATAGAAGAAAAAAAACAACATTTTTAAGCAGGAATAAACAAACGCTCCCAAATGCATCATGCATCAAGTAAAAGATTATTTATACCAAATGGCTTGAAATATGTAGCATGTCTTATTTATACAATATGCAGACATTTCTTGCTTTATTTAAATTAATAATAATTCTAATCTCTGGTTTACATCATGAACTTAATAAAAATACAGATATTTACAGTGGGAATCAGATACAGATATTCCGATTTACACTTATTTCAGTTTGTTTTGTGTGTGTGTGTGTGTGTGTGTGTGTGTGTGTGTGTGTGGGCGTAAATAGCTGTAGTGTTTAGAGAGTGCTATTTTTAAAACCACAAACCCTAAGCGTGTCCTGAGGTAAAGTGAGTCTGACAGCTGCAAATTAGCTTCTACTGGTTATTCCCACATTTTCTCTCTACTAGGCAGCTGTAGTAAATATAAAGCTTCGAAGATTTGGTTCAGCCTCAATTTCAGAAAGAGAGAGAGAGAGAGAAAGAGAGAGAGAGAGAAAGAGAGAGAGAGAGAGAGAGAGAGAAAGAGAGATAGAGAGAGAAAGTGTGTGTATCAGAGTTGCCTCATGCAATAGCAGCCACGGCTTGTCACATGCTGTGATGCAGCAGCACCGAACTTCACGCCAGCCCGCCACTTGCCCCCCACAGCTGTTTGGTCAACGGTAGCAATAAAAGTCTAGCATGTCATTATTCTCTATAGAGCTCTAGCCTTATCCTGTTACCCGGTCAAACAATGAACTGCCACTTCCAGCTCTATTCACTGCCCTCGTTCTCACTGACATCATCCAAATAGTTTCTTCAATAGGCTGCCAAGCTGCAGTTTTGGTACCATGTATGACATAAACACCAAGAAAAATTTGTGTATTATAAAGACGTAAATCATTCACATGCAAAACAGTATTATTATTATTATTATTATCTATATTTGAATTTAATTCAGTTCGATGTGTATATGATTTAACTACAGAAAGAAGTTAAAAAAAAAATAGAAATAGATCAGGTTTAGATCCATATTAGGCAAGCCAGAGCAAGCCAATTCTCTTCAAGCTAATTGTGTTACAGCTAAACAAAGTTCTGCAGGATCACAAATGAACAGGAAGGAAAATAATTCAGATTTAAGAAGGATTCAAACTATTAACTTTACATTTATACATGATCCAATATGTAGCTATTGATAGAGATTTTATATTTCGATTAAATTAAGTTGTATTTTTGTTTGTTTGCTCTCAACGGTATTACAAATCCGATTTGCAAAATCTACTAACTAGTGACCTTAATGTAGCAAGGAAAAAATTCCTAAAAGTATAGACAGTCGAGACATGACAATAATCTCTTGAATCTTGAAATCTATACCCTTCTGGGTGAAAATTAAAAGTCTGATCAGGTATCGTGCGGTCTACAGATGTAGAAGATTAAAAACCAATAATAAAGACCATAAAAGTATTGGCATAAAATCATCTTTATGAGCTTTATGATTACAGCAGTAGTTATTAGTAGCACAGCTATGTTATTTATCCACTAAATCAAGGGTTCACATGCATTACCTATATGACAGTGAGTGAAACTAGTCAAAATATACTGAAATCTATATTTAGTATCTAAATATGAAATCTATATTTAGTATCTTAATATAGATTATCTAATCTATAGATCTATATTTAATCTATATTTATTATATTTACAATCTATATAAATACTGATTTTTTTCCCATCAGAGACACAAAGAGGAAAAATATACACCATTGGTTTAAAGAAGATGCACATATATATATATAGATATATATATATATATATATATATATATATATATATATATATATATATATAGATATATATATATATATATACAGTCGTTGTAGTAATTTCTTAAATATATACAGTAGTGGTTATGGATTGTAGTGGATAATTAATTGATTATTGATCAGGTGGTTTCAATTCGATTTAATTGAATGAATTGTATAGTGTTTTGAACATTGGATATTGTCTCAAACTAGATTTTTAGAAATTACATATTAGATTTAAAAAAAACCACAACAGTATTTACCACTGGAAAATATTACTACATGTTGTATAGTAAAGTTACTGAAACCACATGTAGTCAAGTGGATTTTTTGAGCAAGTTATAAGACAGATTTCTGATTTCATTATAAATTTAACACTTATTTCTTCCCACTGAAGCTATGGAATGTTTAGTGGTGGAGGCACATTAAAAATGGAGGTACATAAGGCCAGACTATAACATTGTTAAATCTGTATAGAGGCACAAATTATGTATGTAGGGCATGTCGGAGCATGTTGAAGTAATACATATGAAGTTTTTTATTCTAATTAAATTACATGTGTTTTATGTAACTTATTGCTCAGGCATTAGTCATTAAAACTATCTCTAACCGATAATCTCTTACATTAAGTGACCCTTCACTTGATGTTGATAAGCAGCTGGAAAAAAAAGCTGAAGGAGCGAAAAGAGTAGAGGATTAGGGATCTGGGACCCATCATGAACACTTCTCCTTCTATTTTGTTGCTGGTGTGAAAGTGTGTAGATTCCTGATTGCACCGCTTCTGATGACAGGTATTTTTCAGGCCTGGACCACCACAGTCACAGCAGCAGGGAATGTTAGCAGGTTTTGCCTGCTGTATCTGTGGAGGAATAGTGTACACATGACTGATCTGGAGACTGTGCATAGCTGTTGTGCTGAGCTCTCGAGCTGATAACACCAGCTGTACCCATGTCGTCACCTTCAGCTGAAGATACAGCAGGATCTGAGAGGACAACAGCAGGCCAGAGGTTTAGAGGGTCAAGCATGTGTGCTAGGGCTTTTCAGCAGCTCACACCGCTGATAAAGCTAAGTTGCTAAGTCAACATTATTCGTATTAAAATAATAAATCTCATTAAAGTATGAGCCTATGTACGTTGCAGTTTGCTTAGAAATAAAACTACTCAACAAATAAACACAACTATTGGGGAAATTAGAACAATTTACATCTAAACAAATAAAATATTTATAATATTGCTTCGGAAGGATAACATTTATTTGTAAATTTATTTTTGGGTTTCTTTCATAATCTACAAATTCTCATTATTGTTTTTTTTAACATGTAATGGGGGCCATGTTTGTTTGTATTATTCAGTCAGATAATACTATGAACTAACTTTAACTTAAACGTAAACGTAAACTTTTTTCTTAGTACATTAGTACAGGTATTTTATCTTTAAAACTATTTTCAAAATCCAAGTAATCTTCAAGTTAAATTGACATAAATTAAGAGGTAAATTGTCTAGAAAAAGTTTACGAAGTATATTGAAGTGTTTTGTGAGTAAAGTTTCTGAGTAGCAGATTCTGAGGTGAAGTTTCACATTCAATTCAGTGGTTAGCAACGTTGCCTCAAAGCAGGAAGGTCCCGGGTTCGATTCCCGGGCAGAGGTCTTTCTGTGTGGAGTTTGCAGGTTCTTCCTGTGCTTGCGTAGGCTTACTTCGGGTTCTCCGGTTTCCTCCCACAGTCAAAAAACATGTATGTTAAGTTGATTGGTGATTCTAAATTGCCCATAGGAGTGAGTGTGAGCGTGTGTGTGTGGCCCTGTGATGGACTGGTGACATGTTTAGGGTGTACCCCTCCTGCCCTTTACCCTTTCAGAGACGGCTGGGATAGACTCCAGCAGATCCCTGTGACCCCGAATTAGGGAATAAGCGGGTACAGAAGATAAATGAATGAAAAATAAGTTCTGTATTTGAAAAAAAACAAATAATTTTATCCATAAGAATAAAATTTATACTTCGTTTCTAATTTTCCTTAGTTGCTGAGCTAAAATTCCTGATAAAAGCTAAGGTTCCTGAGGTAAACTGCTGATGTAAAATTTTGTTTTTGTCTCTGGGCTAAAGATTGAGACAAAGTTTATGTATTAAAATCTTTCCAAAATAAAGTTTTAAGAGACAATCCCTGAATCTGAACATTCTTAAACCAAGTTCTTGCAAAAAATCCTTGAGCTGGTGTATCCTGAGGCAAGGTTTCGAAGTTTTTGTAGTGAAATTTTTGACCTAATGTATTTGAGGTGACATTTCTAAGGTTAAATTTTTGTGGTATTATTTTTGGACCAAAGTGTTCATGTTTTTATGTAAATAATTTATTATCATTTTTAAGGTAAGGCATCTGAAAAAGTTAAGTTTTTCCTATTGTTGAACGTAAAGTTTTAAAAGATGACAAAGTAAATTCGTTTGTGCATTTAAGCTAAGGTTCCTAAGCTAACATTCTTGAAGTGAGGATCAATAAAGTTAAAAAAATTTAATGTGATGCTTAAATACTGAAGTTTATAAGGTACAGATACTTGAATAATTATTATTTTTGTGATATACGACATATGTAATACGTATGCAGTATAAATATAATTAGAGGCACTAGCCAAAGAATTTTTCTTGTTATCCTTAGGAGCAAAAGAATTTTATATATATATATATATATATATATATATATATATATATATATATATATATATATATATACTAGACTACTCATGCTGACACACTTCCTTATTGTTTTCTAACATTGAATTATCTGGAACAGCTCAGATGAACCCGTCTCTTTACAACAACACCCGGTGTTGTTTATCAGCAGTTGTCCATATCAGTGTTGTGGCGCTGCCGAGTCTTGCTCTGATAACTGGAAGTTTCCTGAGCAGATGAAATAATGTGAAGGCCTCACCCAAGGAGAACTCCTGAGACTGGGATGCTGCTGTCTGGAGGCCACGAGGCATGTTTTTAATCAAAGGATGTTTGGGTTTTTTAACATAGGAAACAAAGAGCTCACGGTAAAATGAACACGTGTCAGTGTTTTGGAAATACACCCTAGCCGGTACTCAGGTCCTATCTTCCGTTTTAAGTTTGTTTTGCTAGAAGTTTACATTTCGTTTATTTTCGAAATACTTGTCAAAATCAAATGTGGTCAACGATCTAAAACATCAGGGTAGCTAATTTTATTAATTTTTAGCACTGTGTATTCCATGTATTATAGAATTGTATGTGACCATGTAATGCTTTCTGACGATGTTAACAATTTTATATTGTTTCCTGTTTTTAAATCAATGCCTCAGCACTACAATAACCAGCGTGCATCACATTGTAGGGAATTTTTTTATAATTCTCTTAATTTCCATGCTAGTGGTGGTAGTTTATCAAAAATGAATTATTAGAATATTAAATTACGATTTTATTAATCATTATTACAACACGTGCCAGTGGAGTTTTTTCCCATGACTATCCCTTTTACCCTATACGCTCTTTTTACAACTTAACGATGATTAGACTCTGTTACATGCAGGACATGTGTAGATTTTATAAGAAAACATTAGTTTTAATGTAGTGAAGATTTATTTAACTTCACCCTCCAATCACCAGAGGGCACCATCACCGGAATACTAGTGTGATGAACCAGATGGAGTTGAATCCATGTTGCAGAATAGTGGTTATTGAAGATATCAGGGCAATTGAAAAGAGTAGTTATATACAGGTACACAGAAATCAATAATAATCAAACAAACAAATTCAAATCACAAGACGAAATCGAAAAAAACAAAAAACAGAGCAGAGATCATGATTAGTAAGTCACAAACAGAACAATACTTCGCAATGAACTAAACGATAGGCTTGCTTATATAGCTAGCCAAACAGGAAGTCACACCGAAAGTGAAAGGTAGATGGCTAGTATTCCGATGATGGTGCCCTCTAGTGGTTGGAAGGTGAAGTTGTGACAAACGTAATGTATCTGATTGATTAGATTAGTACATTTTCGAAGTAGCTTACCCAACACTGCCGATAATGTACGGTTATGTTTTAAGGTGACATTCAATTTCTAGTTTTTAAAATTAATTTTAGTCATTTAAAAGTATTAAATAAAAATAAGTTTGTTCAACTTTATTAAATTAATATTATTTATTTAAAACATGCCTTGGTTCTTGAAGCCACTTGACTTGATGATATAACTAGCTCACCGTTTGCTGCACTGCAATGTTTGCGTACCACATCTAGAAAAAACACCTAGCGTTTTTTCTCTAGGTTAAGCTAACGGCACTGAGCGTATTGATCGAACGGAAAGAAATATTACTACTACTACTTGCTACTCTCCACTCTAATTTGAAGCATGTCCTTTTGGAAAAATGTTTCCAGTGTTGTGCTGTTTAAAATAAAGTTTTTAAAATGTATGCAAGCTAAGCCGTTATATATCTCTTTTTATATGTGATTAGTACTAGTACTCCTTCTGCTGGTTTATCATTGGTAAAAGTGTCATGTTTATTTAGTTCAGGAGTTCGGTTAGAAGTAATAATGCTAAGCAGAACTGTTGATAGCTTCTCCTCTCTTGTTTGTTTTGATCTCTTTTGCAGAGAAGATAAGACATGCTGTTGGTTGCCACGTGCATATATATCTCTCCCAGACTGTATCCTGCTGGCTGAGCATGAGATTTCACAGCAGTCGGGTCATTCTATGAGCATCCAATGACTTCCTTTTTCTTGGCTGATAATGACTTTAACACATTTACTTCTAGCCATGGGTGTCCAGAGCAGCTGTAGAGTAGACGCACGGGAGCAGACAGTCACTAATTCAGCTGCCGTTTACCTGCTTATAGCCTTTGCACAGAAGCTACACGACTTACAGTGTTGTGTCCACTGCATACAGTCATCGCACACTTGCTTTTAAAACATAGCGGACCTGATAATGACCCTTGCTAATGACACAGCGGACTTTCTAATGACACTTGGTCTGATTAACAGTCACAGGAAACATCTTGACGATGAATCAATTTTCTTGAACTGTAGTTTGGAGTCACGCTAAAGCAAACTTGGTAGTAAAAATGGCCTATAGGGAAATTTAGCCTCTATTATTAGCTTGCTATTTATTTCCTCCTTAAGGTTTATTAACTGGATTTGTTTTATTGTTGTTTTCACACAATTGCCCTTACGTAAAGGTTGATTTTAAACAATAATAAGTGAATATGCTTATACTTTAAATGATAGTATCAACCCAGTATAACGGCGGATCGTGTCACTTAGCACTATTTTCAAGCTAATGTATTTTAATAGGGGTTGTAAGTATACTTGATGTGGATTTTGAAAAAAAAAATTGTTTTGTATATTTATATATCTTTTGACGGACGAAATAGAACTAGAAATTTACTACTTTTACAACAAAATATGAAAAGTGTACTTTGATTTTAAAAAATGTAGTGCATAAAATAGACTTTACCTTAAAATAGACTTTAAAACACTTTAATAAACCTCCTAAACGCTATTTAGGCAAATTAACTTATAAATTATATAGCGTTAGCTCAAATGATGCGATGGCTAACTAAAATAGTTAAGGCTCTGGCTTGTTAATTGATAAATCAGGGATTAAGACAACAAGACAGACAACAAGACTGTGATTCACCATATATTTCTGCTGGAAAAAAATCTACAAAAATGAATAATGCTTGATACAAGGAACACTCACTCAGAAATAAAAGGCAGAACAAACACATCAGTCATTTCAAAACAGCCTAGAGAGAATGTGTGTGTGTGGTGTGTGTGTGTGTGTGTGTGTGTGTGTGAGGTTGGCTGGTGCCACATTCAAAATAAAATGTGTGTATCTTCGGAAGGGGGATTTGGGGGTGCTTAAACAATGGATCTGTAGGCATGGATTTAAAATCTGAAGGCTTTCCTAAGCTTATGCTTCCTGACAGGAAGCTCAGGTCCTAGGAACAGGAAATAGAAAGGGGTACCTGAATTGTATGTAAATGTCTTTTGTCAAGTTGATTCCACCTGTAAATATAATCTAAAGGCGGTGCTTTAATCGTTTTTATATTTAAGTAACATTAAGTAATTTTTTAAGTGTTGGTTTAGTTTTTTTACTTGGAAAAACACTTTAAGGCCATGCAGCAGCAGGCAGCCATGGATGAGATTATCTTGCATGAACCATGGACCCAAATCTTGCGCTGAAGCTGAGAATGGCAGGAAGAGCCCTATTATTCTAAGCCATTCTGTGCAACGGTAAGCCATGTGACGCCCGGAGCCTGTCTGCCATGTTTTCGCTCGCCAGGATATCCGACTCGCGACCGCCGCTCCCACTCAACGCCAAATATTTCACCCCCGAGACGGACGCCGTTTCCTGATATAGGATGCACTCGCTTGTCTCTGTGTGACCTTAAATACTAATAAAGGGCTTATAATACGTCCCGGGAGTCAAGAGGTGGCGAGTCTGGTGGCCAGAACTATTGTAAGGTCCCTGTTCACTGGAAAAACAAAAAGGTTGCCGGTTTGTCTCAGAGCTAAAGGACAACAATAGGAAAGATCCGAGTCTGTTTGCTGTTTCAGAGAGCATAAGGAGAAGTCTTCTCATGCTTGTGTTTTGATGAAAACAATTGTTTCCTCAAATGATATCATACCATGAGCTCATGGTATTAAAAGCAATCAAAAGGGCCAACAATTGTCAAACGTGAAGAGTAATCAGGATGTCTGTGCATAGTGTACCCTTCTGTATATCTAAATATTACACATTTATGTTTACATTAATGGTTAATGTTAAGGTGGTGGCTCCGTGGTTAAGTTGTTGGACTGCTAATCAGAATATTGTAGGTTTGATTCCTGGATCACTGCTGGGCCCCTGAGAAAGGCTCTTAACCCACTATTGCTGAGCAGTATAAGTGAAATTAATGTAAGTAGCTCTGAATAAGGGCGTCTGCCAAATGCCCTTATTCATTTACTTACATTCAGAAATCGGCACATGGAAAATGTATGTATTAACAGATGATAGCGCATCATTTTTATTTGTCGCAGCTTAATAAACAGCATTCTTAAAAAACGCTTTTGTTTTAAAATGTATTCAATAGTTAGCATTGACTTAAAAAGCTGTTTCACATTGTATTCCTTAAAAAATTTCTTTAAGTTGTGAAAAAATGTACATATTTGTTTTTTTGTTTTTTTTAATATTTACACATCACATAGTAACATTTTAAAGAGAAATATGTGTTACGTTATATTGTCTTTTTTTAATCTTTGCACCAATATTGTAACAATGACTGGCAAAGTCACAATAAAAGTAAAGCCGCTAATTTATATACATTTAAATAAAAGACAAATGGACAGACAGACAGACAGACAAATAGATAGATAGATAGATAGATAGATAGATAGATACATACATACATACATACATACATACATACATACATACATACATAGATAGCTGAGGAGGTGGTAGCTTAGTGGTGAAGTTGTTGGACTGGTAAATGATTTGTGGGTTCGATTCCCAGTACAAGAAGTTACCACTGTTGGGCCCCTGAGCAAAGCCCTTAACCCCTAAATTGTTCAGTTGTAGAAATGCAATAAATGTAAGTCATACTGGATAAGGACGTTACCAAATGCCATACGTGTAATGTAATGTAAATGTAAAAATACTTATGTTGGCTAACTGGAACCTGAAAACTATTTTAACCCTGTTTATTTGTTTGTTACTTTTGAATCTACCCTTCAGTCCCACGCTACGTAAGATGGTGCCTGAGCAGCTTGTTTACCACAAAGCAGACAACTTTCTATACCCAAAAGCCAGTCTGCAAGTGACTGAGGGCAGCCTTGTATTAGGAGCTAGTGCTTGAGACTGTGGCCACTGCTGTTGTTTTCATTGTGTGCTCAGAACATGGGGAGGGCAAAAAACAATAATGCATGTAATGCTGATTTTGGAACTCATCCACACAGCTTTTCCCAGACTGGCCAGCCTTGGGAACGGCTGATAGTGTGGCACACCAGGGCCAGGCGTCTCTCTCTAGGCACTGGGGCCAAGTTGGTTGCCTGCACACAGCAACTATGTATGGGATGACAGGAATCCTTCCTCCTGCCTGGGAAAAGAAACACACAAACACAGAGAAGGAACCTTCACGCTGAGTCGTCTTGCAAGCCTGGAGAGGCACTGAATTATGCTCGGATTATTCCCAGTGGGCACAGTTACATATGCTCTGCTGGAGGCTGCACACTCCTGCCCCTCTGCAGAATTATGAGTGACTGTTTTTTTATGGGTCAGAGAAGGACCATGAAAACAAAACAGATAACAACAGTCCTAATAAAAAAATACAAACAGTGCAATTCACAAATTAGAAGCCAATTTGATTTTATTTCCATAAAATTTAGATTTAGATTCCAGATGAACAAGAGGAAAAGCTGGAGAGGATTCAGACTAGTTCTTCTCATGCTGTGTCACAGGGTGGTGGAAGCTGGAATACTAGTGGAAGCTGGTATCACTATGATCTTCAGACCATACCATACTATACCTCCAATACAGTATTGCTTTCTTGGGTTTTAGCTGCAGAAAAATCCAGATTTATTCAAAACCAGGAAGTAACTGATATTTTAAATCAGCCCTATTATTGCACCAAATACTTAAATACTTCATTATTCATTCATTCATCTTCTATACTCGCTCATTCCCTAAACCGGTGTCACAGGGATCTGCTGGAGTCTATCCCAGCCGTCTCTGAAAGGAAAAAAGGCAGGAGGAGGACACCCTGGACAGGTCGCCAGTCTATCACAGGGCCACACACACTCACACTCACTCCTAAGTGCAATTTAGAATGTTTTTGGACTGTGTGAGGAAACCGGAGTACCCGGAGTAAAACCCACGCAAGCACGAGGAGAACATCCAAACTCCACACAGAAAGACCCCTGCCTGGAAATCAAACCCAGGCCCTTCTTGCTGTGAGGCAACATTGCTAACCACTAAGCCACTGTGCTGCCATACTTTATTATTAATAAATAAAAAATAATTAAAAAGGCATTTCCTTTGGCTTTTGAAGACTTCATGGTTTACCACAATTAAAGAACAACATTTAAACCAATTTTTTTTAGTTTTAGACAGATTGTGGCAAGTTTCAGTCCCAGTATGCATTATAAGCTACAGCTTTACTAATTAAACGTTCATTTCAAATGCTTTAGGAAAGACTTTTAATGATTTAGCTCTCTTGGTATTTCTGGGAATTGAACCCACAATCGTCCAAGCAACAATCTAACAGCCCAACCACTGAGCTATCACTACTCCACCACACAGTGCATGTGTATAGCTTTGAACAGATGGATGCTAGTAAGAAAGGCAGGAAGTTTCTGAATAGATTGATCACATGATTAAGAGATGAGTTGAGGTACTTCCTTTTTTCTGATTGGTCGGATATCGGTGGTCTATTTTTTTTTTGTTTTCAGCGCTTGGTTTGCCACAAAGACAGATGTTTATTCTATAATCATAGGTTTCATTAGAATTTTGATTTATGATGATATAATAGATTTATATATTCTTTACAAAAATAAATTCACAACTGTAACTACAGTTTATGTTTAAAGGCATTCACCTTGGATGGATGGCTGAAAAGAGTTCCCAAGGGATTAAAAGGACTCTTAGATGTCTTCTCAAATTACCATAAGATTCCAGCAAGTTCTGTGGGCAGTACTGTCCCTAATTCATAACCTTATAAGATTTTTAAAAATCTCATAGAGGGACATGTCTATCAGCAGGGGAAAACAAGGGAAACTCCAGGGTGCGTAAAGCCGCTTTAATTAGCTCCTGAGTTCACACACACCTGAAAGAGTGCTGTGCTATGAGAGGCTGCTGACAGAAAGTTGGGCGGTGAGCCAAGGGCACGGGGTGAAGCCGGACCTATAAAATCTGGAGCTATGAAAGGTTCACCTGGTCACAGTGATGACAGGAGGGAAAATATACTTTATCACTTGATTAAAAAAGCAAAGCAAGAAGAACTCCAGCAGGTCTGAATTAACGGAGGCATCCAGAAAATGACAATATCAGCAGAGGTTGAATTAGAAGGGGATGCCAGAAAGTAGGGAAAAAAATCTTTAAAATGAAGAAATATTTAAATATATAAATAAATATTTACACAAATATTCAAATAAAAAAATAAATATTTGCATAAATATTCAAATAAATGTTTAAATAAATGAATAAAATATTTAAGCCTGTTGAAACGTCACTCTTTTTTAAACCAGGCAGCTGATTGAGGGGGATGTGGCAGCCAAATCTGTTGGAGAACAAAAAATAGTAAAACAAATGTTCCGTCACACTGCACACTTTACATGCAAATCATTATCGGTGTTCTCTACTTTCCTTTTGCCCCACGAAAAATTTCCAGTATGCTATTATTTCATCAAAGCAACAACCACCTATGCAGTGTGGTGGCAAATAATTAATTACAAATACTTTTGTTGTAGTACTTAAGTAGATTTTTTCATTCGTTCTAATTTTTATGTATCATTAAATTGTGATACTTTAACATTCGTTTGTCACAAAAAGTACACGGTACAAAAAAGTCTATAAATTTATTTGTAAGTTCCACAAACCAATCAGGGTGCTGGCCAATTATAAGGTTTGCAAATAATATATATTCTTTAAACTATCTGGCACTAATTTGCGACAGTTTCTATCAAAATACTATAAATTGACATTTACAGCATTTGGCAGATTCTCTTTTATACAGCAAAGAATTTGGGGGTAGGGGCATTGCTCAGGGGCCCACAGTGGTGGCTTGGTAGTGCTGGAGATCAAACCCTGGTCTTTCTGGTATCAGTTCAACACCTTAACCACTAAGCCACCCCCCATAAAGAAATGATGATTTCTCTGACAGAGGATACCAGCAGACCCTGTGATGATGATGATGATGATGATGATGATGATGACTATGACATTAAGCATCCCCGACCGCATGTTTCTTCACTATTCAGTTTCAGAAGCAGTGATTATAAAAGCATCCTTTTAGTTTATTATTTTACTATTCTAAATAGATTATAAATGCAGCTTTTAAGGTGTAGCATTTGTTAAGAAATTATATAATGTCATTTTTATAGGTTAAAAATTGAGCTATTGCCTTTTTAAAGATTTTTTTAAATCATTTATTGTTGTTTATAACATTTGGTTTTTGGTTTTTGGTTTTTTTACTGTCTGACACTCCAGTAGGGTTGGGCATTGTTTGAGTTATAGCAATGATTCTATTTCTCAATTTATCAATTATACCGATCAGTCCAAAAAACCCAAATATTTATTCTGTTTCAGCTGAAGACCACCAACAAAGATTATCAGCCAACAAAACACTTGTAATGACAAAATTTAGCTTATGGTTAAAAATAGACTTAACTAAACTTTAGCACAGAAGATTGTTGATTTTTATCAACTTTTCAACTTCTTACAATGGTTTAAAATTACATTATAAAACTGAAGTACTTTGTAAGTATTTTTAACAAAATACTTATTAACTCTTACTTAAGTGATTATTTTTCAGTATCTGTAAATGAATAAGTGAATTATTTCTTAGGTAGCAAAACTTCAGCTTAAGTAGAAATTTTCTCTACTCTTTTCACCACGTGTGTGTGATAAATCAGTGATATAGACTAAAATGTATTTTTCATCTAAACTGCAACTGAGGTGTGAAATAACGGTCTTACATAAAGAATCTTCAGCTCATAGAAAGCTTTTTTTTAATATATTTGTTTTTTAATAAGTTTCAGTCGACTCTAAAAACTTTTCTATGACTCCTCACAACAGTTATGTTCCTTCTGAAAAACAATCCAAACCACCAAGCTGTGAAAAATTAACGTGAGAAAGGTCAAACGCTGCCCCGGGTTCACAATGGTAGCTGGGCATTTCCCTGGTTTTATGTCATGTTGGTTCAATTGGGCATAGAGCAAACACAAACAGTGTGGAGAATACGGTGGCGAGCGGGCGCCTCACGGCTGGCAGCGAGATCCCGGCGGCCCCTGACGGCCCTCGCTGTGCCTTCTCTCACATGGTGATTGGGTTTCAGTATTGCACCGAGCTGTGGGAACAGAGCCTGTTACACTGGCAGGATGCCTGGAAGAGAGTGCTATGCTCCACCAGGATGAAGGCACATGACAGAGGGGTGTGTGTGTGTGTGTGTTTGGTGTTTGTGTGTGTGTGTGTGTGGGGAGGAGGGAGTGTGTGCTTCCAGACAATGTCCTGTTAACCCAGGAAACCGCTTATTGAGCTGGAGTCTCCAGTATGCGCTTGTGTGGGTACATGTGTTTGTTGGTGTGCATTGTTTTTAAAATATTCAGTCACCAAAGTGAGAGAAAGCAGACTTTACACTGGATGTACTTTATATATATATATATATAGTATATATATATATATATATATATATATATATATATATATATATATATATATATATATATATATATATATATATATATATATAATATATATATAATAACATGGTAATTACTGGTTAGTTATTGTACCAGACTGTATTATTCATATACTTTTCTATTAAAATAAAAATAACAGCAGTTATTATATATTAAATTCTATATGTAGAAGTATTTATATTAATAGACATAATCAGAAAATATACTTATATATTTTTCCGCCAAAATAAGGAAGCATTAATAACAGGATTTTTTTCCCAGAGTTATAGAAGTTTTTCTTTAAAAAAGAACTTTATTAAAAGATCAAGCAAAGATGGAGATTTATGAATAAAAGAAATCAGTAATTGATTAAATTATATTTCCCGTATTTTCAAATAATTTTAAAGATTAATTTTTAATTAATTGGGATTTTCTGAATTAAAATAGCAGCCTACTAAATTTTTGGTAACACTTTTCTATAAAAATTCTATATTACAGTGTTATATCATGTATATAACATTGTAATACCAATATTAAAATTGGAATATGTAATAAACCTTATAAATATTATTTTTTACATATTTCCACAGAATTTTTATGTAAAAATATTCAATACTGATGCACCCAGTCAACTTTCTATTAAATGTGTAGTCATTTATGTAATAAAATCCTTATACATTAATGAATATTTAAATACACACTGTGTCATTTCGCCTTAAAGTCAATCATTTGTTCCTGTTTCATTGTAGCTCTATAATGCGGTACTTTAAATGATAAGGATGATACCTTGTAAATTTACAGGTGACTGGATCAGATACAGCAGCCTACAGATTTTCTTGAATGACCAACTATTCACAGATTACCTTTTTTTTTTGTATTGTTTTCCTTTCGAAGTCTTTTCCATGCTTTAAAGCTGGAGACTTTATGGCTGCATCCCAAACAGTTCTGTTGTGCTGTCTCAGAAACTGCATGTTCCTTGTTGCTGTGGTGATTCCGTTAAGGGGGTCAATTGGATCTTTAGTGTGTTTAGTTTTACCTTTTAAGATGTGTGTGTTATACTGTTAATTGGATTCCACCCAATACTACATCTACATTTACATTTGTAGCATTTGGCAGACGCCCTTATCCAGTGCGACTTACATTTATCTTTTTTTTTTTATATAACTGAACAATCGGGGGTTAAGGGCCTTGCTCAGGGGCCCAGCAGTGGCAGCTTGAGGGCAGTGGGAATCAAACCCGGATCTTCACAAACATCAAAGTACACAACTGTCTAGCTATAGAATCTAAAAATACAATATTTCTTCACCAAAACTAAAATACACAATATAAAAAAACAATTCTATAGCATTTTAACACAACTAGGGGTTAAGGGCTTTGCTCCAAGCAGTGGTGGCTTGGTGGCACTGGGTGCTTTAAGACACCACCTCCCCATTATTTAAGAAAGTATCACTCAGTATAAATGCACTTTTCCTGCACACGGTTAGCATTTACATTCCTGCCATATTGCTAGATGCCCCTATACAAGTTTTATCCCACTAAGCAGTTAAGGGTTAAGGGCCTTTCTCAGGGGCCCAGCAGCTTTTATGGTCGTGAACTGATAAGCAGTCCAACATCATAATTACAGAGCTTCCACTAACCTCAACCACCACCCCCCCACCCCGGTTTCTTGCCCTGCACGTTCCTGTTTTGTTTATTGTTGTTTATTGAGCTGTACTGAATTCAGTTACTACGAAAACAATGTTGTGTCAATAACAGAATCTTGAGTCGTTTATGTTTTTTTTTTACCCCCTCGTTGTTGTAATGATGTGGGCGTGCCATAAAAGTGGGGTAGTGGGCGTGTCCGGTAAGGGGATGTGGGCGTGTCAGGAAAGCGCCTGAGGCTCGAGCTCTCCGTGGGAAAAGAAGCTCAGATGGATTCTGGAGGGAAGTAAGGAAAAAAAAAAATTAAACCGGAGAGGCGCGCGCGCGCCACGACCGACCAGCTGTGCGCACATCGCTCCGATTCCTCAGCCCTCTGAACCTCGCGCTCGCGCCGACATGAAGCGGCCCTGTGAGGACACGACATCCGACAGCGACATGGACGAAACCATCGACGTCGGGAGTGAGATTAATTACCCCGCGTGAGTATTTATAAAGCTCATTAGATTTAATTATAACGCGCAGTGTAGTGACCGGAAAGGCTTTAACATCGGATGACCCACTTTTCACTTTTATTACAAAAATAAATCTTTAAATACTTAAATAAAAATTATTTATCATTAACATTAATGCATAAAGAGACAAACAGTTTCCTAAAGTAAAAAACTCTGAATTTGGATAAACACCATCATTTTTCCGTTTATTTCTCTCCAGTTACGCGAAAAAATATTAGAAAAGGAGTGTAAAATATTTTACATAAGTTTTTTAAAAGGTTTAATATCGAAACAAATGCTCTATAATTGAAAAAAGTAGTTCTTAATCGACTATGATTAAGTTTAATAAGTTAATTAGATTCATCAAGCTGGAATGAATATTGCAAAAAAAATCTGTCATGCTTTTCTTTTCTTTTTTGTTTGTTTGTTTATTTGTTTGTTTGTTTTTTGCTTTGTTTTGAAGGTTGCCAATCATTCTCGCTCTAGAACAGTTCTAAAGAGAATTTTATTGTATTGTCTAATTTTGTAATGATAATGTGGATATTATGATCTACTCTATGCACCTGACTTACAATTACAATTAATATGAATGACAAAAATCTTAAATGATTTAACGAACTTCACTTAATAAACTCGAACTGATACAATAAAACAAACTCTTTATAGCTAATTAACCGCTTTACAACATTGCATTAGGTGCAGTGAGACTCAATTACATGCACCGAAATAAAGTTTCAGTTTTTTACTCGATTTGCAATGTCATAACAAGATTGTTCCAGTTGATGTTAACTGCAACCAAATTTCCTTTAAAGGATATTGTACTCAATTATCTATAAAAAGATTTCAGATAACATTGTAAACTAGTTTACATTCCTGATTAAGTGTATGTGGAATAGGGATAGACGATTATTACATCAGGATTCTCAAAAACATTTCTACAATATGCAATATGTGATATATATTATGATACTGAATGTAAGTTTACTCTGCAAAATAATAGACAGTAGCATAAAGTTTTATAAAATTGTTTATTGATGCTTTATTGCTCTAAGAAAAATAGTTTTATGATATAAAAAAATTATGTTTAAAATCATGATCTGTAAAAAAAACAATTTGCTTTAAAAAGGCTGTACGTGCTGTCAGTTACCCTGTGATTATTAAAAAAATCCAAACATTAGACTAAAAACCTATCATGATATTTATTTATTTTGATCGTGGCAAACTTTATCGTAAATCTCTGTTGTTCTCTTATTTAGTCTAAATCTTAAGTAAGAACTATTGTTGGGGGAAAAAAAAAAAAAAATAGTTTGCTAATTTTTTTTTTTTTTTTTTATTTTTAATGATGAAAGAGGCATTTTAACTCTGGAACTGTAATACTCTAAAATTTTCTTTTTAGAATTCTTAGAGTTTTTTTCTTCTATTGTCAAGGAATTCGATTTTTAATTATTTTACTGATAATTAAAACTAAAATATCACCTATATTTGTGTCAAACTAGATCATTAGTCGTAAGTATATATATATATATATATATATGACATGAGTGTATTAATTAATCACTTTGACACTGTAAGAGTCGATTCAATGTTGTAAGACTCACTTTAACACTATGAGTCTATTTAATATTGTCACTTCAACACTGTAAGAGTTGATTCAATATTGTAAAAGTCAATTCAATATTGTAAGAGTCACTTTGACACTGTAAGAGTCGATTCAATGTTGTAAGAGTCACTTCTACACTGTATTAGTCAATTCAATATTGTAAGAGTCACTTTGACACTGTAAGAGTCGATTCAATGTTGTAAGAGTCACTTTTACAATGTAAGAGCCGATTCAATATTGTAAGAGTCACTTTTACACTTTTACAATTTAAGTACTTCTACACTGAGAGCCGATTCAATATTGTAAGAGTCACTTTTACAATGTAAGAGTCGATTCAATATTGTAAGAGTCCCTTTTACACTGTAAGAGTCGATTCAATATTGTAAAAGTCATTCTGATATTGTAAGAATCAATTCAGCATTATAAGAGCCACTTCAAGACTGCACCAACCTATTTAACAAAATAAGAGTATATTCAATACTCTTTCAATCGTGGTAACCCAATTAAAAAGATTTGGATCCTGTGAGAGTCAATTTAACCTAAAATTAATCTTTATTAACCCTTTAAAAGTTAATTTAACTGTATAAATGTTGATTCAGTATCGTAAAGATTCATCCTATCACTGTTAGAGCATTATGGGCTGAATCACACCAACGAATCATTGATTATTTAAATAATAGCACACTGCATCATATGTTGTATACTGTATTCATCAAATTTGTTTATATCTCTCTTTTAATCCAGCCAAAGCAGCAGCTCTTTTTTAAGATGTGCTTCTCCCACCACCACCTCGCAGGTCATGGCCCGGAAAAAACGCAGAGGGGTGAGCAACTCAGCATCAGCACGTACAGTACACGATTGAAATGATTTCCCTGCTGTGAAATGTTCACACTAAAAAAGCTGATTTTCACAGATCATCGAGAAGCGACGGAGAGACAGGATCAATAATAGTTTATCTGAGTTGCGTCGTCTGGTGCCGACTGCTTTCGAGAAGCAGGTGAGTGTAAAGGAAAGGATTGGATATAATTTGTGTGCTGCATGTAAATAGAAAAACATCCCCAGATCCTTAAATTATAAAATTTTCTTTTTTTTAGGGCTCTGCTAAACTAGAAAAGGCTGAAATACTGCAGATGACAGTGGATCATCTGAAGATGCTGCAGGCTACAGGAGGAAAAGGTAAAGAGTTTATCCACTCCCTTTCTCCCTCCCTCCCTCCCTTCCATCCATCTCTCTCTCTTTCTCTCCCTCTCCCTTTTTCTCTATTTCTCTCTCTCTCTCGTTTTTTCTTTCTCTCTTTCACCCTCTCTCTCATTTTCTCTACCTTCCTTCCACCCTCTCTCTCATTTTCTCTACCTTCCTTCCACCCTCTCTCTCTCTCTCTTTTTCTTTTTCTTTGTTGTGAAACATGAGCGCTCGGCTTCTCTCGGCTCAGATTAAAGGAGTGGAAGTCGACGCTAATGGCAGGATTGAGCCCGTGGGAAAGCACAGGCGGGACAAAAGCATCACTTGACCCCGAGCTTGTGTTTGCTTTGATAAACCAGTGGGAGGCGAGCCGGCCGCATTCACACACTCCACCGCTGGGGGTGTGTTTGCACTTTACAGCGAGTGTAAACCCGGTGCACTGGGGAGACAAAACAAACACACAAACTGTGTGTGTTGAGTGCAGAAGAGATTTGCGCCATGTATCCGCTGTGGGCTTCATTCTGACCTGAATGAAAACTTTATGATCCATAATATTTATATAAATCAGATTTAATTTTCTGTTCAAAAAGGGGACCTTTTTTCTTCTTTGAACATAGAAGAAAAGACAGGGGGAAAATTAAAATGAAAAAAAAAACAAACCTTAAATAATTGATTTTTTTTTCATCCTTTTTTCCTGGTATCTTATTTCTACTCACACCTGTGAACACACACCTTCCATCTGGTGTAACCCCAACCCCCACGAATTAGGAATAACCTAAGAACTGTATAGAATGGCAATATTAATCTTTAAATACAATTAGGCGCAGATTAGTGGTTAGCACAATTGCCTTACAGCAAGAGGGACCCGGGTTCGATTCCCGGGCAGGGGTCTTTCTGTGTGGAGTTTGCATTTCTCCCTGTGCTTGTGTGGGTTTACTCAGGTTTCCTCCCAGAGTCCAAAAACATGTATGTTAGATTGATTCATGATTCTAAATTGTCCATAGGAGTGAGTGTGTGTGTGGCCCTGTGATAGACTGGCGACCCTTTTGCCCTTTCAGAGACGGCTGGAATAGACTCCAGCAAATCCCCATGACCCCGAATTAGGGAATAAGTATAATAGTTAAATATGTATAGTAATAGGCTTAATAATGTGTCCTTGTGTAATCTTTAAATAAGACATACTGAAACTTTTTTGGCATAATCAAGATATGTGATCCTTTTGTTTTATTAACCAATAGCCCACTCGTTTTAAAAACAGCTGCAGGACTGAATGGTAAACCCAATTTCTCTCTCTTTTTTTTTGCCTAGGTTACTTTGATTTCCACGCTCTAGCCATGGACTTCATGAGCATCGGTTTCCGCGAGTGTCTCTCAGAAGTAGCTCGCTACCTGAGCTCGGTAGAAGGACTGGACTCAAGTGACCCTCTGCGTGCTCGCCTCATCTCACACCTCAGCAGCTGTGCCTCTCAGCTCGTCGCTTCATCTATCACACACCATCCTCCAGCCCTGCACCCTCTCCACCCGTTGCACCCGCTACCCGCAGCCTTTCTGGCACATGCCACACCATCGGCCTCGTCCTCGTCTTCCTCCTCAGAGCCGCATCGCTCATCCTTATCTCACGCCGGTAGCATAGCACCGCCGCTCTCTGCCTCCTTGCTCTCACTGTCCGCCACATTCCCACTATCGTTTCCCGCTGGATTCCCGCTTTTCGCTCCTGGCATGACATCATCGGCAACTATCAGCCCTTCTATTTCAGGCTCATCCACGTCATCAACGTCACAGCAGAGTAGATCAAGGTCCAGTTCTTCTAAACCGTATCGCCCATGGGGGACTGAAGTGGGAGCCTTCTGAACGCTTGGACTATGAACTCTAAACGCTGTTTGTTTTTTCAGCCACAATTAATTCGCCAAGTGCCTGGCAGCGTGTATCAGCCCTCGTAGGAGAGGGAAACAGTGTGGATCTTGTTTTGGATGCATCAGATATGGATGATTGATTAGTATTTTCAGTAAAATGGGCTCGTCATCGCTGTGTTTACCCAAAAATTTCTCATGGAGAAATACCTGTTTTTGTTTCACACAATCGTCACATGACATTGTTCCGAAAAAACGACCTAGCATGCTGAATCATCTCCAAGCATACCATTGACTCCCCGGGGATATGAACTCACAAGCTTCCAGTCAGCTTTACTGCTGAGCTACAACTCTCCGAATGACGTAACCTGTAATCTGTGTATAAGTCCCAGTGAACAGTCCGCCATATTGAAAATGATTTTACCTGATATTAAACATCGAGAAGTGTTTACATGAAGGGGAAACTCGACAGCGGTTTAAGAAACATTCTAATCAACATTACAGCTTCTTTCTTTAGCATCACAGTCTTCCTGATTATAGGACATGACTCATGACTATTACACAGATAAATAATTGCACTTTTTACTCTGGTTATCTACTTCATCCTACAATATAATAAGAAGTTACTCATTTTTTCGCTTCAGCCAGGTTCCAGACGTGTATTTAGAATATTCAGAATTGACAACACAGTGATAATAACATACAAAGTCCTATGAATTAAAATTCAGGATCCTTCAGCTTGAACGATTTTTTTCTTACCCCCACAATAACCAATCAGCAATGAGTATGTGACGCTAGGTTTTAACGTTGATCTGTTTTTTCACATTGCCTTCAGTGTTCATGATTTGTTAATTTAGTACATGTTTATGGACGATAATAAAAACATATAACATGCTCAAAATCTAATCTAATTTAAAGTGGGCATGGCTAAGTATTCAAATGAGCACTGGATGTTGTGCCCATGCAACCATCTTTATTTCTTAAAATATCGAACGATTTAGTTTGTCTGTGACTTTCACCTTTAGAAAACTTCTCCTTTTGGCTGTTCCCTTTAGGGGTCGCCACAGCGAATCATCCGTCTCCACCTACCCCTATTCTCTACATCCTCTTCACTCACACTCACTAACTTCATGTCCTCATTTATCGCATCCATATACCTCCTCTTTGGTCTTCCTCTTTACCTTCTGCCTGGTAGCTTCATTTCTAACATCCTCCTACTAAAATATTCACTGTCCCTCCTCTGTACATGTCCAAACCACCTCAATCTGTCTTCCCTGACTTTCTCCCCAAAACATCTAGCATGAGTCCCACTGATAAACTCGTTCCTAATCCTTTCCAACCTCATCCCTCCTGAAAAAACCTCAACATCTTCAGCTATGGAGATGTTTAACCTTTAGAAAATGACTGTTTTATTTCCGGTTAATGAAAAAAAACTCAAGAAGCCAAAGTTTTTCCAGATAATCACAAGAAGAACTGAGATGTCAATGTGGAGTGTGTTGTTGTAAGGAACTAACCACTCGGTCTGTAAATATGTACATGTGTAAGAGTGTCACTAGAGTTTATACTGGAGTTGTATATTGTTATGACGATGCACTTCAGTCACTACTGCATTGGAGAGATGGGATATTTTTTGCGCTACAGCTCTCACTCGTGTTGTATGTCATAGTTGCCAGTAAATCACACTACTGTAAAAAAATTTTTAATCCCCATCCTCTTCTTGTAACGTGTAACTTTTTTTTTTTCTATGCAAGATGAAAAAAGCAGATGTCACAGATTAAAATTCAGTTCTTTTTACTTGCCCTGGTCCTCATCCTGTCTTTCACCCCTCACCCACAAACCCGGACAGCAGACTTAATTGTTGAAACGCAACCCGATTCCCAGAAACTATTTGGTAAAGGAAATAATATGCTTTCGTGTGGTTTTGTAATAACGCAAAAAGAAACCATCAAAGCACGAAATAAACAGATTAAAGTTATTTGTCACCGCTTTGGAATGTAAGAGTTTTAGAAGCGAAGAAGTTTCTCCGTTTACTTTTTGCAAGAATACAACAACAACTTAATTATCACTCACAAACAAGCAAATAAAATAAAACAAATAGTTCAACATCATTTCAGAAAGTCTTAGTTGATCACATGACTGCGATTCGTTTGGTAAAATAATTCATGTACCAACAAATTATTGTATAATGGTTGTCATGCTAAGGTTCTTTTAAGGGAAATGTCTATTAAGTATTTATGGAAAAAGTCTCCAGTTTTAGCTTATTAAGGGAAGTGGTAGCTCAGTTAGGGAAGTGGCAAGGAAGTGGTAGGAAAGTGGTAGCTCATTGAGGGAAGTGGTTGCTCAGTTAAGGAAGTGGTATAGTAGTAAGGGAAATGGTAAGAAAGTGATAGCCCAGTTTTGGGAGTGGCAGGAATATGGTAGGGTGTGGCAGCTCAGTCAGGGAAGTGGTAGGGAAGTGGTAGCTCAGTCAGAAAAGTGGCAAGGAAGTGTTAGGAAAGTGGTAGCTTATTAAGGGAAGTGATAGCTCAGTTAGGGAAGTGATTATAGTAGTAAGGAAAATGAAAAAAAGTGATACCCCAGTTATGGCAGTGGCAGGGATATGGTAGAATGTGGCAGCTCAGTCAGGGAAGTGGTAGGGAAGTGGTAGCTCTGTCAGGGAAGTGGCGAGGAAGTGGTAAAAAAGTGGTAGGTCATGGAGGGAAGTGGTAGCTCAGTTAGGGAAGTGGTATAGTAACAAAAAAAGTGACAGCCCAGTTATGGCAGTGGCAGGAATATGGTAGGGTGTGGCAGCTCAGTCAGGGAAGTGGTAGCTCAGTCAGGAAAGTGGTAGCTTAGTTAAGGAAGTGGTATAATAGTAAGGGAAATGATAAGAAAGTGATAGCCCAGTTATGGCAGTGGCAGAAATATGGTAGGGTGTGGCAGCTCAGTCAGGGAAGTGGTAGGGAAATGGTAGCTCAGTCAGGAAAGTGGCAAGGAAGTGGTAGAAAAGTGGTAGCTCATTGAAGGAAGTAGTGGCTTAGTTAGGGAGGTGGTATAGTAGTAAGGGAAATGATAAGAAAGTAATAGCCCAGTTATGGCAGTGGCAGGAATATGGTAGGGTGTGGGAGCTCAGTCAGGGAAGTGGCAAGGAAGTGGTAGAAAAGTGGTAGCTCATTGAAGGAAATAGTGGCTTAGTTAGGGAGGTGGTATAGTAGTAAGGGAAATGATAAGAAAGTGATAGTCCAGAGTCTCAGGAATATGGTAGGGTGTGGCAGCTCAGTCGGGGAAGTGGTAGGGAAGTGGAAGCTTAGTTAGGGAAAGTACTGAAAGGGAATAGTAGCTTCAGTTAAAGTGGTAGGTCAGGGTCAATAGTGTACTAGGAAAGTAAGGTAAAGTGGTGCTTCATGGGAGTACTGCAGTTAAGGGGAAAGTGGTGTGATCATTTATATAACTAGAATGATGAATGTTAGCTCATGGGAGGGTGGTTTTAGGAAATGTCTATTAAAAGGGCCAGTTGTTAGGGGGAAAGCTTCAGGGAAATTAAGTTCGGTTTCCAGTGGTTAGGGCTTAAAAAAGTATAAGGAGGTCGTAAGGAAAGTGGTAGCTCAATGGGGGAAGTGGTAGCTCAGTTAGGAAAGTGGTAAGAATATGAGGAAGTTGTAAGGAAAGTGGTAGCTCAATGAGGGAAGGAATGTACTGTAGTAGTGAAGTGGTAGTTTAGTGAAATGGTAGCTCATTTAGAGGGTAGTGGTGGGAATTGTTGGCTTATTAAGGGGAGTGGGGGAAGTAATAGGGGAGTGATAGCTCAGTCAGGGCGGTGGCAGGGATAAGGTAGGGAAGTGGTAGCTCAATGAGGAAAGTGGTATCTCAGTTAGGGAAGTGGTAGGGAAGTGAGTAAATTAAAAGGGAACAGGTAACTCAATGAGGAAAGTAAAGAAAGTATTGAAATAGTGAATTGGTAGCTCTAAAAAGTGTTTGCTTATTGATGGGTGAAGTGAAGTAGTAGGGAAGTGACAGAGATATGGTAGGGAAGTGGTAGCTCAATTAAGAAATTGGTAGCTTAGTTAGGGAAGTGGCAGGGATATGTTAGGGAAGTGGTATGTCTATGAGGGAAGTGAAGGAGGTACTATAGTTGTGTGAAGGAAGTACTGTAGTAGTAAAGTGGTAGCTCAGTAAGGTGGTAGTTCAGTTAGAAAGTGGTAGAAAAATGGTTGCTGATTGAGGGGCATAAGTGAAATGGTAGGGAAGTTAAAGGTATATAGTAGGGAAGTGGTATCACAGTTAGGGAAGTGGTAGAGAAGTGAGAAAATTGGAAGGGAAGTAGTAGCGTTTTGAGGGAAGTGAAGGAAGTACTGTAGTAGTGAAGTGGTAGCTCAGTAAAGCGTTAGTTCAGTGAAGGAAGTGGTAGAAAAGTTGTTGCTCATTAAGGGGCATAAGTAAAGTGATAGGGAAGTAATACGAAAGTGGTAGCTCAATTAGTTAAGTGGTAGGTCAATATTGGAAGTGGTAATAAAGTGGTGGCTTAGTTATGAAGTGGGGAAGTGTTAAGGAAGTGGTAGCTCAGTCAGGACGGTAGCAGGGATATGGTAAGGAAGTGGTAGCTTAATGAGGGAAGTGGTAGGGAAGTGGTAGTAGTAGCTCGACAAGAAACTGGTAGCTGATTGAAGAAAGTAATAGGGATGCAGTAGCTCAGTGAGGAAAGTGGTAGCTCAATAAGAACACCCGTTAGAAAGGGACATATAAAATTCACATCTACAGCATTTGGCAGACGCCCTTATCCAGAGCCACTTACATTTACATTTACATGGGGATTGAAGGCCTTGCTCAGGGGCCCAGCCGTGGTGGCTTGGTGAAGCTGGGAATTAAACCCACAACCTTCGAGTTGGTAATCCAACACTTTAACCATGAGCCACCACTTTTAACAAACTATCAGAAGAAGGCAAAGGAATCTTCAGAGCGAACTTTCAATCCGACACACTTACAAACTGCAGCCATTGTGTGTGTGTGTGTGTGTGTGTGTGAACCTCTGGCCTCAAAACTTGCAGCCTTCAAAGCATTAACTGAGAACAAGAGAGGTCACTCCTCCCCGAAATGGCTCTCTGTGCCCCTTTAATCCACTCCCTTTATACTGGACAGTTTTACACGAGTAAATCACTGTCACGCCATTAAACCCTGTCCTTACATTCCTAAAAGGGAAAAAGTATCAGCATTTCCAAGTGAATAGGGATTAAGGCAGACGGCGGCTGCAGACCGCAGACACGCATGGGAACGGAGCGGGGCCATAAATCCGCCGCTTATCTGCTTTAGAACATGGCTTCTCGGGCCCGCGGCTTTAAAGAGGCCATCAGAAGGACACGTGATCTTCACGTTACACACCACTAAAAACAATAGTGTGAGAAAACCCTGCTGCTTTTACGGTGTCCTTTACACCGTGTGCTGAAATCAGAAAAAGATCAACGACTTGAATATTAATTCATTTAGAGTTACGTTAGATGGTGCCGGTAAAAAATAATGAATGAGTGATGCAGCTTTAGTCTTTTAGTCTGTCTCTATTTCTTCTTTTCTTTTTTGTACAATTTGCTAAATTCGATCAGAATCCAAACACGTATCATGTATCTCCTGTAGATATCTATCTGCATTGCATTCTGGGACTTTTAGTCTAACTTTTGCAACAATATTACCACCATACCCGCTTATTCCCATGGGGATCTGCTGGAGTCTATCCCAGCCGTCTCTGAAAGGGTGGAAGGCAGGAGAGGGACACCCTGGACAGGTCGCGAGTCCATCACTAAGTTAACAGTAAAACATAACTATTATTCCTTATAACTAAATTTCTATAAAACATCATATTAACTGTGCTACTCATGTCAACCTGCCACCAAAATGGCTAATGTTTTTCAGCATGTGTTTTAGACCGACGTTTTTCCTCTAAAGTGAACACCCAAATGTTTACTGAATATTGTAAGAACAATGGCGCCGCATAGTGGATAAATCATTGAACTACGACTAATGGAGTAAAGTGTAAATAACGTCAGTTTAAAAGACCCTAATTAAGAAGAAAAGAAATTAACAAACAGCTTGTATTAAGAATTCACGGTTATAAAGGCACTGTGACAATTTTCTACTAATTTAATGCACTTGAATTCCGTTAAGTTTCTTAAGAATAGTATGCCGCTGGATAAGAACAAACACTTAAAAAATAAATAAATGAATAAATAAATAAATAAATAAATAAATAAATAAACAAATAAATAATATTTTTATGCAGAAAAAAAAAATAATCTTCATATGCGGAAAAAATAGACAAACTCCTCAGCCAATGAACGTCCTCAATGTTAAATCTCTCACCATAAATCCACCAATAACCGCTGGACTCTGGGCTGAATTGCAATCCTCAACTTCTTTTTAGATAGTGCACTATCTAGGGCTTTATAAAAACACTATTATAGTCTATATAGTTCTCATAAGTAGGTAATATGAGCTATTTGTAATGTGGCCTGTTTTACTCCTAAACCCAAACAAGGAAGTAGCGATAATCATGTGAAGCAGTGTTTGTTAGCCAAGATGGCGTTAAAAATTGACTGATTTTATTTACTTAAAAATAATTAATGAAACTATGTAAACCAATTGTAGAATTTCCCTAACTAGATAATTTCTGTAGTATTATTGAAGCTCGTTAATGATTAGTTTATTTGGAAATGCCTTAGTTTGCGTTTGAGGTAAGGATGAAGTGGTTTAAGTCTCCAGCTCGACATGGTTATGCGGTGGAAATGTCCCCGTTTCTCCCGAACTCACTGGCCTGCGCTACAGCTCAGTATTACGGCATAGCAGGTATTAAACATTTCTTATAGCACCTACGACTTTCATGGGAAAGTAGTTCAATCATGGACAGGGTGCCGCAAAAAGTTGTCAGATAACGTGATCAACTAATTTGCATATTTTCTGATCACTGACGTATAAAAATGGCGCTTTTTTATGGCGGTACGTCCCAAACACCATCATTAATCTTCATTACATGACCTATTACTTCCTTACCATTTCCCTTACCCCTATACCACTTCCCTAACCAAGCTACCACTTTCCTCAATGAGCCACCAGTTTCCTGCCACTTCCCTGACCAAGCTACCACTACTCTTAATGAGCCACCAGTTTCCTGTCACCTTCCTGACTAAGCTACCACTACTCTTAATGAGCCACCAGTTTCCTGTCACCTTCCTGACTGAGCTACCACTTCCCTATCACTTTTCTCACACTGCCAACAATTCCCTACCACTTTTCTAAATTAGCTACCACTTCTACAGTACTTCGCCTTATTGAGCTACCACTTATCTTTTCACTTTCATCACTTTCCTAACTGAGCTACCACTTCCCTACCAATTCTCTGCTACGTCCATGACTGACCTATCACTTCCCTACCATTTTCCTTACTTCTATACCACTTCCCTGACTAAGCTACCACTTAAATTCTACTTGCCGTATTCCTGCCACTTTCCTTATTGAGCTACCTCGAACCTATCACTTTTCTCACTAACCTGCAGCTTACCTTATTGGCCTACCAATTTCCTCCGCAAACTGCAACGTTCTCCATGAAAAATAATACATAAGGATAAGGTGTAAGGAGGTCTGATACACTGCAGAATTTGGCAGACGCCCTTATATCCAGAGCGACCTACATTTATCTCATTTATACAACTGAGCAAATGAGGGTTAAGGGCCTTGATCAGGGGCCCAGCAATGGTAATGGGAATAGAGCTCAGAATCTTCCGGTTAGCAATCCAGTCTGTGCTATAACTTTTATCACTTTTTCTCGCTGTAACCGTTGGTTTATTTATTGCTTTAGAATACCTCATACTGTAGCTTACGGGTATATTAGAACTTTTAGTAGTCACAATAGATTATTACTTACATTCTAGATATAACAGACATTTTATTTGTCCCATACATGATAATACACAGTACATCATCCCTGATTTAAAATAATTAAATTTAATCAAATATACTAAAAAAATAGAATAAAATTTAAATATTTTTATATTTTTATATTATTATATATTTTTATATTATACATACGATACACATGCGATATGTGTATCACATATATGAAGAATGTGGTAACAAAGTAACCAGTGGATGAATAATTCGTCAGATGACGCTTTTCTATCTAATTTGCATATCAAAGTGTCTTTTCTATAACAGCGCAAAACCCAAATGGTTTTTATATACTTTTTTTTTTCAGCAGCTATTTTTTTACTTATACACATTGTTCTATTTATTACCTAGTAATATATTTTTTTTATATATAAGTTTACATTTATTGTTGTGAAACATTTTTCACATTCATTTGTGTTATTACTTATACTATGGCAGTTATAAACTGACATTTCTTCACCACGTACCCTTTATTTGTTTATTAAGAAAGTGCAAATTTTGTTAATAAAACAATTTTAATGTAAACACATTTTGGATGCTATTAAAGCCACATTATGCATGCGAATCAGAATGCATGCTGTAAATCATCTCTTTAATGAAGCCATAATTCATAACCTGCTGCTTAACCTGGTTTCAGGATGCGGGACGTTGCTGGTTCTGGAGCAGAGGGAATCAGATATTCAGCTGGCGAGAAGGTATAGTATAGTCGTATTTTATTTCCGTTTATTCACTATCCCGGGCATACACTCCTCCAACCTTTCCCTCTTCCCTCTGCTAAGAGGCTCCAGTCCATCAAGACCAGGACCTCATGCTATAAAAACAGTTTCTTTTCCATTGCACTTCTAAACAGTGCCCACCCCCATACAGTCAACCCCCCCCCCCAAACTCACAAGTTACTTACTGTTCATAGAACATCCTCATATTTATCTGTAAATGTTTATTGTTTATTATTTTTATACTTTCTTATTTTGTATTTTTATATTTTTTAATTCTGTGACTGCACCGGACACCGAGACGGTAAAGTGCCCTTTACTGTACCTGGCAATAAAAGCTTTCCTGATTCTGGTTTCTATGAATTTAACCCCTTGCCATGTGTTCTGTCTCTTTATATAGCTTTGACTGGAACGACGGGCTCTTTGACGTCACTTGGAGCGAGAACAACGAGCATGTGCTGGTGACCGGGTCCGGCGACGGCTCCTTGCAAATTTGGGATACGGCCAACCCACAAGGACCCATCCGAGTGCTAAAAGAGCACACTCAAGAGGTAAAAAGCCTGATTTAGCCTTTCTGAAAGATTCTGTATATGATGTGGCACTGCTAAAAGTGTTCAGGAAGAAAAACAACTAATAGAAAACTAGAAATGTTTCTATCGTGGCACTATTGTAAAAGGCGGTCTAATTTTGGAAAATGCCTATTATATATTGAGGGACACAGTTCAACATAACAAAATTCACTATTAAAATTATAATCAGGACCAAAATTATGGTTCCCAAGAACATCTTAGGTCTATGACTGGACAATATAGCAAAAAAATATAATCTTGATCATTTTTACTTATATTAATCGATACGATATTTATTTGTTAATGCTGTCACCTTTAAAAGAGACACTGACGGATGCCACAAAAAAATCTGGATAGTTCATTAAATAACTTTCATATAGACTACTAACTAAAACATCTGGCCTTAAAACTGGCTTCAAAATGCCATGTTTGAAAGTGCATGTAAAGTGAAAGTTTTGTAAATGTGTGTTTGGCTGTCAATGATCAGATGAACACTGGTGTTTACTGTATCCTAAAATGGTTTGCATCATTCAATCACAAGAATCTCAGATTTCTAAATATCTGACATGTTTAGCTTTTTTCTTGCTGAGTACTGTACGATACAATATTTCACTTCAACGCAGTGTTCCATCAGGATGACGGTGGAATGTTAACGTGTATTCCTTATCAAGTAAAAATGTCATCGGTTATCTCTCTTAAGAGCCCTATCATTGTGTGTTTCCATACATGTTGTTAATATTGGTTGTCTTCTTCTCCTTTCGGCTGTTCCCTTTTAGGGGTCTCCACAGCGAATCATCTGTCTCCACCTAACCCTATTCTCTACATCCTCTTCACTCACACACACTAACTTCATGTCCTCATTTATCACATCCATATACCTCCTCTTTGGTCTTCCTCTTTGCCTTCTGCCTGGTAGCTTCATTTCTAACATCCTTCCACCAATATATTCACTATCCCTCCTCTGGACATGTTGTTAATATTGGTAAAAAAGATGAATAGCTCAAAAGTTCTAAATATTTTCAGTTTATTTGACCCAGTGTGCTGGACTCTACTTTGTGTGTTCAGGTGTACGCAGTGGATTGGAGCCAGACACGGGGAGAAAACCTGGTGGTGTCTGGATCCTGGGATCACACAGCCAAAGTGGTGAGAAACGGCACGAATCCTGACTGGCGTTATTAAACACTTCAGCTACTCCGCTGAATTAATCACAGCTCCCTAAATATATAAAATACACACTGAAATATTACATATGTATAACTAATTAACTGCTGATTCTTGGATCCGCCTGCAGAACTAATTCAGAGGTGTGTAAAAGTCAAATAATTTGATTAGTGAGGCTTTTATGCCTGTAGATTAAACATTATAATCACTCTATAAAGGTTAAAGTCATTTTTACGTACACATTAAGTTGTGAATTTCTCTTGACTCACATGAGTTCTTAGGTATGTTTTGACAGATGAAAAAAATGTAGTCTTTGCTTATTAAAACAAAATGAAAAAAAAATTAACTAAAAATTTTATGGTTAAAAATGTAGCCGAAAGTATTACAGCAAAATAATTGGATTGCACTAACTGAATACTAGATGTTATCACCGTTTGTCGTGCTACAAAATCCCACTAAAGACAAAAAGTCATGTTTTTCAAATACAGGTGTAAATGCATAGCCGTATAATTATTAAGGAAAACACAGCGGAACAAAATATATGACTGGAAAATGATTGTAAAGAACTAATCATTTACATTTTCTTCAGTATCCACCAA
This sequence comes from Bagarius yarrelli, assembly GCA_005784505.1. Taxonomy (NCBI): domain Eukaryota; kingdom Metazoa; phylum Chordata; class Actinopteri; order Siluriformes; family Sisoridae; genus Bagarius; species Bagarius yarrelli. The sequence goes on from VCAZ01000077.1 coordinate 1,403,011, forward strand.
TTTTAAAGGAATTTCACTTTATTTAAATTAATATCACTTCTTATTCTATTTGAGATTATAAACGTCTTTCCGCAGTGGGATCCGGAGCGTCCTCAGTCCATCTGCACACTTAAGGGACACGAGGGAGTCGTGTACAGTACAATCTGGTCTCTGCATCACCCAGCTTGCTTCGCCTCGGCCTCAGGTGAGTGCACGATACACAGTGAAATGCTAAGCTTAATGATCCCGAATAGATATAACATTCAAACAAAATGATCACAGTGTAACTCCAGTGCTGTAAATTCCACCATGTCCACCTGTAGACACTCCTCCCATCGATTTTTTTTAATTAGCACAATAATGAACCGCTATAAATCTAAAAAAAGATCGATGCCATTTAATGACAGCCATGACTGCTGAAGTTGGACTGATTCCAGTGGCTTAGTGGTTAAACTGATACCATAAAACCAGGGTTTAATTCCCAGCACCACCAAGCCACCACTGTTGGGCCTCTAAACAAGGCCCTTAATCATCAATTGCTCAGTTGTGTAAAAGAGATAAATGTAAGTCGCTTTTAATAAAAGGTGTCTGCCGAATGCTGTAAATGTAAATCAGAAGATTGTGGCGGTAATTCCCAGTACCACCAAGCTGCCACTTCTGGGTCGCTCTGGATAAGGTCGTCTGCAGAATGGCAGAAATATAAATGTATTGTAAGTCCGGTAAGTATCGCAAAACGACCTATCAGCTGTTCAAATAATAATAGATTTTCACCCTTGCTGTAACTCTGCTATAAAATTTATTTATTAAAAATAAACAATAACAGAAAAAGTAAGGAAGCTGATTGGTTGGTTTTCTACATTTAAAATAACAAAAGATGTGTTTAGCAGACCTATAGGCAGCAAGTAAACAGTTAAATGTGTATGTTCAAGAACTGATAAATAATGGACAAAAGTATGGACCTGAGTGAAGAGGGTATATTGTGGTGTGTCTGGATGACTGGACTGTTTCAAGCGTCTTCAGAGAGACAGGTCTCAGCCTACAGGACTCCGATCTGCCAGACGATTTGGTACCAGATACCACAAGACATTCTTTATATAAGTAGTCCTGAACAGTGAGGAACAGTGTGCAGGGGTGCCTGTTTAACAATTCATCTAGGCTCCAGAAAGTTCTGTGTAGTATCAGATGCTCAGACATGTTTTAGATACCAAGCTAAGGACAGTGGTGGTTTCTGTGGTTAAGGTGTTGGATGTTGTAAATTACCTGACGAAAACCAGTAAAAGACCAGGAGACTTGGATGACTACATCGACGCACAGCGAGTTCTCAATAAAGAGTAACTTCTGCTTGAAAGATCTCCAAACGTCTCCTGGTCTCTGCTTCGACAAAGAGAAAAAGTTTACAACATGGGCTACTAAACAGAAGATCATTTACATTTACATTTGTAGCCTTTGGCAGACTCACTTATTGCCCTAAGACCAGAAACACCTGGGTTCAAGCCCCACCACCGGCAAGCCAACCACTGTTGGGTCCTTGAGCAAGACCCTTAACCCTTCCTGCTCCCGGGGCGCTGTATCATAACTGACCCTGCACTCTGACCCCCAACTTACGAAGATGGGATATGCGAAAAATGTACCTCGCGCAATGACGATGAAGTTGAATATATTATATTATATTGTTATGGTTTATTTAATTTATACAACTAGGGCAATTGTGGGTTAAGGGCCTTGCTCAGGGGCCCAACAGTGGTAACTTGGTGGCACTGGGAATCGAAAATCAAATAAAAATTCTATGTGGAAAAAAAGATAAATGTCAGGAATGTCAATGTAAATAGACTGGGAATTAGTTTAAACTTTCTGGCTCTTATTAGGACTAACTAACTAACTAACTGACTAACTGACTGACTGGACAAAATTTCTTAATGGATACGTTGGCATTCATGCAGAAGTGCATTACAGCAATCTAATTCAGAGAAGTATTGCAATGACTAATCAACATAATCAATCAAATTTAATCATGAAAAATAGTTGGCAGTGAATTTCATTGTCGAATAGCTGGACCTCGGTCTGCTGTGGTGGCACTTTACTGCAACGCATTTAATTTTAGCACAGAAACGGATTTAACATTACACTGCAGTTCTCGTGGCAAACTCGCATGTACTCATGTGAGATATGTTGTTAACTGTAGAAATATTTGTTTGTATTTAAGTGTGATGTTCCAGCTAGAATCATGTTTATTAGATTAAGTTGTATGTAGGTGTTTCTGCATAAATTACCATATTAAGTTGTTCATCATGCAGTGTTTGAGGCAGTTTGGATCAGTTAAATATTAGACCCAACCGAGAAGTTTCCAGGAATTGAATCTAAAAATTAACTAAGACACGACACACTGAAAATAACTTTACACACCCATGCACACGTGACAAGCGAAATAGAATCAAACTAAGTTCTTTTCTGGGCATTTTATTGCCTTTATCCATTAGATTAGGATAGATGAGAAAGGGGAGTGGGACCGGAAAAGCCCTGAGCCAAATCGAACCGGTGTGCCCCCATCTTAAATTACATACATTACATTTGCAGCATTTCGCAGGCGCCCTTATCCAGAGCGACTTACATTTATACAACTGAGCAATTGGGGGTTAAGGGCCTTGCTCAGGGGCCCAGCAGTGTTGGCTTGATGAAGCTGGGAATCGAACCCACAATCTTTCGGTTGGCAGTCCAACACCTTAACCATGAGCCACCACTTCCCCACGGTGCCAGACACACACACTAACTTTTTTTTTTTTTTTCATTTAATTGACACAAACATCAATTATTCTGAATAATCTCAAAATGCTTTGTAATAATTTTATTTGATGTAAGTTTTCTGTGCTCGAATCCCAACAGAGCCAAGCGACTATGTCTAGGCCCCTGGGCCCCTTAATTCCCAGCTGTTCAGGTGTATAAAATGTATATAGGTCATTCTAGATAAATGTGTTTGGTAAATGCTGTACATTATATACAGTACATTATATAAGCTGTATGTACTGTAAATTAGGGGAAATGTTATATCTGCTGTTAAAACACTTAAATACACACATTAGTTTAACCTCATTTGAAGATGCAATTTGAAGATCCTAATTTATTTTATATTTGTTTTAATTTTCAGGCAGTAGAAAATCATAATTAGCAATTAGTCTTTCAGATTTTCATCATTAATTACTCACCCTCATGCTCCAAACGTGTAAGGACTTTTTTTTTTATCTATATTTATTTTTTGGTTTGGTATTTAAAATGGCGTAAGCGTGGCGTAAGCGTGGCGTAAGCGTGGGCGTAAGCGTGGAGCGTAGCTAGCTTTTTGACGTAACAGTGAGAAAAATTTGAAATTTCAAGTTTTTGGTTTTTTTATTTTCTTTGCGCAAAAAAGTATTCTTGCAGCTTTGTAATATAACACTTAAACCACTGATGACACATGGACACCTGGTCGTTGAACTTGGTAGTTACCTTGCTGTCTATAAACAGGTTAGAGAGCCCACAGTTTTCATCAAAAAATCTCTTAAATTGTGTTCCGAAGGTTATGGGTTTCGAAATTTTGGGAAATTTTTATTTTTATCCCTTTATTTAGCATGTTCTTTGTTTTGACCAGCAGAGGGGCGAAAGTGTGCTGAAGTGACTTTGGAGTACTCTAGGGGTTTAAGTGCAAGACAGTTAATTAGGCTCTTCTGCAATACATTTAACGTGGGTTGTCCGCAGTAGAAATAACATATAATGTACAACTGATAAATATTTATAATAACTTTTTTTTATTAATAAAACAGTCCTGGTTTAAATGTTGTAAATGAATTAATAATATATATAAATATATATCTTAAGTGTTGATGCGACCTTGTGTAGTGTAGTGCGATACGTCCTATGAAATTTTAAGTTGCAACATTTTTACGTTCAATAAAAATTGTGTAAGGATACGACCATGATAAGTGTAGTGGAGAGCGGATCCCCTGGCTGTCATACTGTATTCTGATCACCAGATTTCATGAGTGTGAGCTGATCCCTGTGATTTTTATGACTATGGGGATCAACCTCTGGCTTGTGCAGTACAGTTTTTCACACCACACATGTCTGTAGCAGTGGAATCACAAAAATGGAACCGCATGCGATTGTAAGGTTCCTGAGTGACAAATTTTGGGGGCCTCCCCCCATAAAGTCTTCAGGAGCAAAGCCTAATTCACCACTTAGGCTTAATAACGAACTCCCTGTAACGATCTTTCACTTGGACACAACCTTCGTTGTCTGATACACATTTCTGTCAATAGTGGTACTGTTTTTGGTAGTACAGTCATTAATTAGGTTAGTTAAAATTTAACTTTTCTTAATCAATTTTTAATGTAGGCTGATTATTCTTTTAAGAGTAATAGTCCTTTTATGGTCCAGCGGCTAATGTCACGCAGTTTATTCAAGTAAGCGTGAGCTCTGGCATCCGAACCCTGGTGCGCACCAAACAAGCGGACCGAGACATATCTTTATAGAGGTCTTGGTCCACCAGGGTTCCAAACAACCTCTGGTTCAGGTTTAATTGATGCATGAACGCAACAGGACCAAATATATCTAATCGAAAACCCAAAACAGGATGTGATGTCACAGGTGCAGCGCAAATGCAATACTGATTATGATTCTTTCAAACAACATACAACAAAGTAAATCCTGTTTTTATTTAGAACATTATAGAAGCTCTTTGTGAGTTCTCAGTCGGTAAAAGTGAAACCCTATACACATCCACGCGATAAGCGTGTGTAATCCAGTACACCGCGTCATTTCAGGTGGTTCAGTTGCCAGATACTCTTTACAAAGGCCAACCAATTAGGTTGCAAATGCATCACTATGCCTTCAGGTTCAGAAATTTTAGGTTCGCTGACAGTAATGGATCAGGACCTACCTATCCTTTTCCTTTTTTGGTCCAGACTCAATAAACCAACTACAGATGTGAACACACCGATTCCAAGCCCAGATTACACAAGAGTTTTGTAGGGAATTGCATCTAGAATAAATCAAATGCCAAATCAAATGTGAGAATCAGCTGATCCACTGTGACGACTTTGAGCAGGGATCAGCTGAGGAAATAACATTCTTTTAAAAGAAATATAAATGATCCTATTATCTAAAAAAGGGAGAGAGATTGTTTAGTGCGCTGGAGACAGTCTGTGTGTGTGTGTGTGTGTGTGTGTGTGTGTGTGTGTGTGTGTGTGTGTGTGTGCTTGTACACGTATTTCTCGAGCTCATCCCAAGGTTCTGTCATCATGTCCTATAGTTGTTCAAGTCCCAGCTGCTCTGTTCAGATCTTATCAACACACACACACACACACACACACACACACACACACACCGACAAAGTCTGCAGCCTCTGCCCTTCCCTACCTTACTGTTCCAACCAGCAGCTCTCTTCCAAATAAAGCAGCACACAGCGCTGTTCACAGCTTAAGGTTATCATCGATTCTTTGGGTTGTAATAGATGGATATAAAGGTGGCAGATCATAAATACAGAATTTTATTTAATGATAAATCGTCCACATTTGTTTTAAAATATTTAATGTCTTAATAATGTATTAATATTATTCCAGCACTTTAATAAAGTGTTGTGGGCTTCCTTAGCTTTTAATAACAGCATAAATTCCTTTTTTTTCAGGTAATAGATTTTAAAACCATTTCTTTGCAATTTACATTTTTTTCAGGGGCACCTTTTCCAGGTGTGTATTTCATGTAAATCTTTATTTCTACCACTTTTGTTGGTGGTAGTACCAACAAAAGTTTTTTTTGCTTTTTAACATGGTGGAGTATCATACTGAAAGTGGCAACATTTCCCACACCATTACAACACCTCCACCAGGCTGGACTGTTAATTATGATTGGGTATCGTTTTTTTTTTTTCATCTCGAAAATCCCACTGGCCTGGACTAAGAAATTGACTCATCCGTCACCCAAGCTGAGGTCACTGAGATGGTTCAGCAACTCCCTGGTGGTGGCTCAAGTCCCTGAATTTGGTGGGGCTGTCTTGGCCGAATATAGCGCGGTGGTAAGGGACAGTTACCACTTCGGCGACTGAGGTGAAGGTCATTTTAAAATCTATAAATCTTATCTTTTTTTAAAAAATGGGACTGGCGGGTATGCTCAGCTCTAGGGGAATCACACTGTTTATCCTTTCAGGAAACGTCTATGCCAGGGTACTGGATTGAAGTGTCCGACCTGTAGTCGAACCTCGGATTCAGGAGGAACAATGCGGATTTCGTCCTAGTTGTGGAACACCGGATGTCCACAGTTTGCTTGAGGGTTCATGGGAGTATGCCCAATCAGTCCACATGTGTTTTGTGGACTTGGAAAAGGCATTTGAATATGTCCCTCGTGGCATTCTGTAGGAGGTATTTTGGGAGTATGGGATCCAGGGCACCCTTTAAGGGCTGTTCGGTCTCTATATGACCAGAACAGAAGCTTGGTTCGCATTTTTTATTTTAAAATATTTTCCACACCGCTGAGCCTGACATTCTGATTCTGCTGCCTGAGTCTTCGTGCCCTGAAAGTTCTGTCAATGGCATTACAAGATGTAACGGTCTTTGGTATCTGAGGGGTTTTTTTTTAGGAGAATTAGAAGAGTTTTTCGTTTAGGTTTTTAGTATTTTGCAGACGCCTTTATCCATAGGGACTGTTATTGAGACATCTTATTTATGCAACTGAGCAGTTGAAGGTTAAAGGCCTTGTTTAGCTTGGTGGTTCTGTAAATTGAATCCACAATCCCTTGGTCAGCGGACCAACACATTAAGCACTGAGCTTTTCATGAAGCGTACACAGTGACCGTATGATTTATTAGCTGTACAACAGTTTGGGGTAATTGCGATTGAGCGAAAAAGGATCTGAAGCCATGCAACATATTTAACGTATGAGCATCTTAGACATTCAGTCTCTTTCAGGAATTATTAGCCCACTTTAATGCACAATCATGTGTAAGGTTTTATTTTGTTTACATTAACACACATACACATACATTGTTATTGAAAGATAGGGAATTTGGGCACAGTGTTGCACACTGACTTGATGATGGAAAACCCATTTCTTCCCTATTAAAATAGAAGCTCTGAAGCCGTAAGCATGTGCGCAATGGGAGATGTCTGAAAATTGATGCGGGAGCCCCAATGCAGAAACAACACTGAATTTAATCATGTGGAAAAAGTGTTTGTGCCTCTTCTGAAAAACAGTTTCACAAAGGTTATGAACGTGTCTCTGTGCCCGGTCATATATATTTTTTACTTTAGGAGAGTTCTGGATATTTTCCTGTTTGTGGCATGGATATTTTTAGCTATTATTATCCTGTTATACTACAGAAACAATGTCTGTTTTATTCTGAGGGAAAATATTGACTATAAATATGGATCTGTGCATTATTCCTGTGAAGAATCTGTGCATAGTTTTATAGTTTTATCATTTTAAAAACCAATATAGCCAAAAAAATAATCTTTTCAGGGTCAGTCTGATGGATGAGAATGTTTTAAAAAGACAAATCAGTCACACATGGGTAAAAAAACAACTATTTTATTTGTACCTTATGAATATTTAAGTTATGTTTAAGTAAATTTATTGAATACTGATATTATTTAGACTTTTAAGCATAAAAACACTCATTTTAACTATATTGTCTTTATTTAACAAAATATCTGGTCATGCCAAAACAAATGTTACGTAGTACAGTTATGTATAGATAATTATAAAATTATATTTATACTTTTATTAACTATTACTGCAATAAAAAGAATTAAAATAATTTACATTTACAGTTGCATGTTGTTATCACATCAATTTACTAACTATAAAATTTGTTTCATAAACTGCTTCTTTGGGGGTTTGTTCTGGTTGCCCTTTCATGTAGCTCAACTGTGTGTAATTAGACTTCCTCTATTTAAGCTCTGGTTTTCGCTCAGTGTGTTTTATCACCATCGTTATTCGTCACATTTCCTGCTAACGCCCTAGCTCAGTTTTGCTGTTTGTTTGGATTCTGTTTTGTGTTTTCTGTCAAATTTTCCTCATCTTCTGCTCCTCAACAGAGCAAGTTCCTCTCCAGACTTCATATCAGCATTAAAATATTTACAAACATACAGTATGACCAGAGGTTTAATTGTCTGTGGCTGAGTCTTGGCCCATAGGTATAACCTGCTGTATTTACATTTACACTTGCGACACTTGGCATACGTTCTTATCCAGAGCGACTTACATTTATTTCTTTTATACAACTGAGCAATTGGGGGTTAAGGGCCTTACTCAGGGGCCCAGCACTGGCAACTTGGTGGTGCTGGGAATCGAACCCTGATCATCCAATTATCAGTCCAACACCTTATCCACTGGGCTACCACTTATATACATGCTTCTTATTCTTACTGTTTTAAGCAGTGATTTAAACATGCTGCCTTTGTACCACATCTGTCATGCCACAATTTAGAAAGCGTTTTCATAGCAGGGGGCTGTCCCAACTTGTTATATCATATATCATTGGTTCGTGTTGCTGTAACTGACAGGCAGGAGAGAGAGTTTCATCATCATCCTTCTTATCCTGGCCAGATATCACTGTCTGGCATTAAGATTTGAAGTAACGAGCAGGCAAACACATTTTCCTAATGTGACTTATCAAGTACATTCATATGTTTACTTAATGAACCATAAATACACATCACCAGAATTATACTTCACGTGCTTAACCAACCCAAGTTCTAAGCCAAGTTGCTCATGAATTTTCATTAACTTGTGGTCCTGGTTCATCAAAAAAAACCACTCGCCCATCGATCGTCAGCCACTCATCATATGCACTACCATGAAATTACTTTCTCTACTTTAATAAATAATAAAAAGAGCGCCCACAGGCTAACAGGTTCGGTCCTAAACCCCCCACGTCTGCAGAATGTGGTCCTGTTAAAGGATCGTTAGATTTGAAGCAAATCGTTTGTGTTTTGTGTTTTTATTACATTATGAAGCTGTTTGTTGCTGCTGTAGTTTATTATTAATTAAAATTAATTGAAAGGCGAATATATATATATATATATATATATATATATATATATATATATATATATATCTATATATATATATATATATATACATACGTTTTTAGTACATCAGGCGTCTCTGAGCTCTCTGTGTTAAATAATTTTCTCCTCTTTCGTCTCCACCTTCTCCTCCTCCTCGGGACATGATAACAATTATGCAGATAATCTTTGTAGATCAGCTGCAACATACAAATAAATATATCACATATCAGACATACAACTTAGCAGTTTTATTAGGGGTTCTTAAGCTACATCGTTACGAAGCCAGTGGCATTTGGTAGTCGCTTTTATCCAGAGCGACTTACATTCATGTCATTTATACAACTGAGCAATTGAGGGTTAAAGGCCTTGCTCAGCGGCCCAGCAGTGGTGGCTTGGTGGAGCTGGGAATTGAACCCACAATCTTTGGGTTGGTAGTTCAACGCCTTAACCATGAGCCACCACTTCCCACCACTGATCTTTCTGATTCAAACACAGAGTCGTCTCAAGAAATAACTGCGAACGCACAAAACCGCTCAACTGAAAACCATGTAGTTTATGTGCCAGACCAGTATGTGGTGCTATAATTCTGCCACAGAGATACGCAATAAAATGGAGAAGCGCATAAACCTTGCGCGCTGTATTCATTTTTAGCAAAAGGCTAAACCGGGTCCCAAAGTGGATAAATAGGAAAATAATAGACTTCACATAACAGCGACAACCGCAGCACAAACACAAGCATGTAGACCTGCCATTGTTGTTATCGTCACTGTTTTTGTGACGTAGCGATGGTCTGACTAGGCGTGAGGCCGATGACATCGTTGCTTTGCATAATATACTGATTACTATTTTCATTAATAGCTTTCTTTTTAAAAGTTGTGGTTAACGTCTCATATGAAAATAGACACTTAAGGCTTTAGGAAATAGGTTTTTGCAAATATTTTTACAATAAAATTTTAAACAAAATGCCCGAGTGCTTATTTCTTAGTGTCGAAAACTGAAGACATTATGTCTAACCACCAAAATTTCTTTAAAATGTTTTTCGCAACTGGAGTAAAAATAAATGTCCTGCACTAAAACCAACAGTTCGGAGTAGCATTAGATTAGATTAAGTTTACGAGATAATAATTTGTATTGGTTTATATTATAAGATTTTTACCAGTGTACTGGTCAACCCGTATGAGCTCTAAAACTGAGAGAATCATTTTTTTATTTAACTTAATTCAGCTATCTATTCCGTCGTATTGTTGTTGTTCAAAGAAAGCGTCTTGCTTTCTATGTATGTGGCTTTATGTTGCTGTTTTTTGGGATGTTATTTTAGAATCTGTTTTTGTTCTACAGCAGCACCGTGGCAAGCTGCTGAATCATAACGTCATTTACCCTGAAAGTCTGCTTTGAAGAGCTGCAGAGAGAAACAATAGCGCTAGCTCAAGATTAAAGCTTATCAGCGATCCTTTTTTTTTCTGCTCGCACACTGCGGAAACGGACTTCCTCAGCCTCGGCTGGCAGCCATGCACTGAAAGCATTACATGCAAAGGCTTAGTGTGCCAGCAATCTTAATGAGAGATCCATTACCCGCAATTAAAGCAGCAGCCGGCAGAGCGGGTCGCAAATCAACGGTTCTAACTAAGCACTGCAGCCCAGCCCCTTACGAAATGCTAATTTATCCTTAGAAATTAGGGTTTTTTTGGGAATGTCTGCAATCCAATTTACAAGGATGGCATTAGTTCAAGCAACAGAAGTTTCCTCTTCTCCTAATGAGAATTCATTCTGTGTACCGAGCTGAATAAAGCTGTCTGTTTGGACAAATGTGTTATTCTGCAGTTGACACAAGTTTTAATTTTGTGTATTAATTCATTTGGCTCGGGTTTATCTCTGCGGCTTTTTCCGATCGACTGCAGCTTATCATGCATCACGTCTGCATAAAAGCTCCCAAGCAGCAGCAGCGGCGTAAATTGAAAGCCATTTATTCAAGCGGTTCTGTATTGACTTTTCAATAATGGTAATATTTTGATTGCTCTATACTTAGTTGCTTAAGGCAGAGGCTTGTGTGGTATGCAGAGATGTAACCTCTCGTCACAAAAACATGAGAATTTCTATTAAACTCCTGACCGCTTTGCTTAAAAACTGCCTTTAGGGTAAAAGGTTATGGGCGGAGTTATTTCACAAGAGTGAAATACTATAATACCTGTACTATGCCTGATGGTATACAGGCCACACCTTCTTTACTGGAACCGACAGGCACACAGGCCTTACCAGGCCACACCTCCCTTTTAATAGTCAGTGGAACACAGGCTACATGTCATGTACTAATAGCACACAGGCCACACCTTCTTTACTAGAACCGATGTCGCACAGGCCACACCTCCTTTACCAGAACCTATTGCACACAGACCAAATCTCCTTTACTAGAACCAATGGCACACAGGCCTCGTCTACTTTACTGGAACCGATAGCACACAGGCCATCACTCCTTTATTAGAACCCATGGCACACAGACCAAACCTTCTTTACAATAGCCAATAGTCAAACAGATCACACCTCTTTTTGCTATATCCGATGGCACACAGGCCACACCTTTTTTTACTTAAACCAATGGCACACAGATCACACCTCTTTTTACTATAGCCGATGGCACACAGGCCACACCTCCTTTACTCTAGCCGATAACACACAAGCCACATCTTTATTTAAACCAATGGCACACAGGCCACACCTTCTTTAATATAGACAATTGCACACAGGCCACACCTCCTTTAATAGAACCGATGGCACATAGGCCACACCTCCTTGACTAACGCTGCCATATTTTGGCCACAACCCCTTTAAAAAAAGCTAACATACACATATGCTCCATCACCTTTTACTGTGACTGACGGACACAAATCCCACACCTCCTGAACCGTGGCTGAGGAACCTTCTTTACATAAATGTAGACTAAAATAAACATCTGATCACTTGATACAGGTGCATTAGCAGGAAAAAACTTCATATCAAAAAAACAAACATTAGAATTTAATTCTGTAGCAATACAATTTTAATTGTACTGTATGTGTAATAATTAATGGCACTAGAATAAAGTTTTATTTTCTGGTCAGCTCTGCACAGTTTTCACTGGTGTAAATGGTGCAGATGTCGCAGATGTCGCAGGTTTCCACGGACATGCGCACTACCCAATGAATGGCTGACCCACAACTGGGTTACTGCTGAGTACAGAATGTTAAATGAAGTGTTGAATTACAGAGCCTTATGAGGCAATCCCCCATTATACGGTCCTCCATTATATGAACGAAGGTCATCGAGAATTTTACACACGTAGATAGAGATCGTACATTTTGAGACATTCGCATGTCCTTTTGGCAATTTCGCTGTTCATCCAGTCATAGCTAAGTGTTTCTTGAAATAAACATCAGCTTTGATAGCTTTTTGCTGGATTTTCACTAAGCGCATATTTCTGAGATTTAGATCAGGTTACAATTTGCTGTACGTGAGTAAGTGAAGCAATAACAGCATTTCTGCAGCCTGAAACCGCAAGAAAACGTTGGCAGGTCACCCGTTTGCTGACTGTATAATGGCATTTGGGGAAAAAAAGCAGTTCAGCTAAAAAACAAACCCTATACAGCTTAAATTTAGTGGATCAGGTCTTAAAAATGTAACTTTTTTAGTCCTGCTTTGGTTCTTATTGCTAATCATCATTTTTAGCCGCAATAATACACAAGCTACCATACATGAATCTATCACACACTTTAGTGACAAGAATTTCTGTAATGAACACACTGCATAAACTGACTAAAAAAAATGAGTGGTACTAAACAAAAAACAAATTTTAGTGGTGCAAAGTTTGTGTGAACTTTTGTTGAATTTTTCTTTCAATTTTATTTATACTATAACGAGTTCTTAGCTCGCACTGGGGGACAGGGTTTGTGTTTGATTTTCTCTAAATGACCAATTTCTATCATCACTTATAAAATAATTTGCAATTCTTTCAATGCTTATTTAAAATCACTGACTTTTTGTTAATAACATTCTCTCATCTGCGTTTTTCTAGGAGACGGCACGCTAAGAGTTTGGGACGTAAAAGCAGGCTCATGCCGAATGGCCATTCCAGCACATAAGGCCGAGATCCTGAGCTGTGATTGGTGCAAATATGACCAGGTGACCATTCTTTCATGATGTATTAAAACACCTTTGGATTCACTTACTTATTTATCCATGGAGCTGAGTTCAGGCAAATAAATGCATAAAGGATAAAAATAACACGCATGCACAAAAAGAAGCACTTTAAGTCAAATTGAAATATTTTTATTTATTGAAAATGTTCAGTACTTTTATATTTAATCATCAAATTATTTTTAATTAAAACCTAATTTATTAAATAGCGCTTGTTTCATCCTCATTTTCACGTCATGTATAAACTAAAATGGAAGTAATCGTCGCATGTCACGATTCTTTAATTATTATGTCCAATATTAAATGTATATTTTTATCTAATAACTCTTGAATTTTTACTTGTGTAATTTGTATATTGTATAATTTTTTTTGTATTACAGAATATTGTGAACCTTTTTCTCGACAGAATGTATTGGCGACCGGAGCTGTTGACTGCAGTGTGTGTGTGTGGGATCTACGTAACATCCGCCAGCCTGTGGCTCAGATGCTGGGCCATTCCTACGCCATCCGAAGAATAAAGGTAACATCCAGTTTATTATCAGGTTTATACACCCGTACAATACATTAAACACCACAAAAAGCCTGCAAACAGTCTGCAGTCCTGAAAAAAGGCCATAAAATTGTTGCTCTCAAACATTAGCAATGTGATAACTGGCTTTTTCATTTTCTTTTCCAACTGTGTACATTTTAGTAATGTGACCTTTAATAACGCCAAACGCAATGCCATCACAGCATCACCTTGTGCGAGCGGAGGTTTACGGCTGGGAAAAGTTGGCAAGCACAGATGATACTCGTGATATAAGCATGTGCACGTCAAGCTTACACCAGCGCTAGTGTCCATACTGCCAACAATTAACTAAATTACACTGTGCTCAATGTTACAGTCAGGAATTGTAGCCAGTTCCACAGTTCCGGGTTTAAACACTGGGGGGAAAAAAACATTTTTTTTTGACGTTTTTTCTTAATTTAAGATAAATAGTAATGAGAGCATTAATAGAAACTACTATTAAATATTACCATCATTCTCACCGAATCTAAAATCTCGCAATCTCTCCAAAGTTTTTTTCTTATCCTGTTTTGTAAAGTAATTAATCAGTTATGCACACTGGATTTTGTAAAGATTCTAAATTTACTTAGAAAAAGTGAGGAAAATTTATTTTTTCCTTGTATTAATTTTTAACTGGCATAACTTAAAGTTTTGTACAGAAAATCTGTTAGCATAGTAGTATAATTGAGCACCTGAAATATTTTTTTTATTATTATTCATTATTTAAAGTTGTGTTAAGTTCTTATTAGTGTTAATGTTACTAGA